>QANX01006151.1:11976-82480 GCA_003254975.1 Ochetophila trinervis
TTTTTTTTTTTTAATCTAAAATTTTATGCATATATTTAACATATTATATACAAGTAAATAAATAGTATTTTAACAAACAAAAAAATTTCAATTGATAAAAGAAAACTAATAATAAAATCTCAAATAAATATGCACTTTAGTAAAAAAATTATTATGGTAAATTTAATATTTTAATGTTATAATTTAAGCGGGTTCAAACCGTGACGTAATAGGTTGACAAGTTAATTGGCAATTTTAGTTAAATGGACTAAACATGTAAACTCTAAAAATGACACGTTTAATAATCATGTTAAACAGGTTAACTTGAAATTGACCCAAAACCGATATTGGTAAACCCAAATTGCTAATTTCGTATTATTTTTGAGTCGTGTTATAATGTCATGATTAAAATTGGGTCTAAATGCACTTTAGTACCTTTTAAAATTGAATTTGTTCACATAGAGATCTTTACAATTAATTTGTGCAATTGATACCCTTTAAATTGAAAAAAATTGCACTTAAGTCCAATTTAGTTAAAATTGATAAATTCCGTCAACTTAGAAGTTATGTGCATATCACGTGAAAATTGATTTTTTTATTTTTTATTTTATCAAAAATTAAAAAACATGAAAGAAAATTTGAAATTCATTTATGGCTTTTCTATCTCTTTTTTAATTTTTTTTTTTAGTTTTTGATACAATAAAAAATGAAAAAACCAATCTTTTAAAAGTAACTTGCTATGCACGTGACTTTTAAGTTGACGAAATTCATCAATTTTAACTAAATTGGACAAAAGTGCAATTTTTTTAAATTTAGAATGTATTAATTGCACAAATTAATTATAGAGATCTTTATGTGAACAAATTCAAATTTAGAATGTATCAAAGTGCATTTAGACCTTAAAATTGTTCCCGCTAGTTTTGACTATGGCCATGAAGTGGCATTTTTTTTTGGCTCCCATCAGATTTACAATTCCGACGAACTCAGCCGGTGGTTTTCTTAGTCTCTTCAATACCAAGACTATGGAGTCATGATTTGAGAACCACATTGTCATGGTTCAACACATACTCGAATTCAGAATGGGATCCAGAGTTCGAGCAAGTCAGGATCAACAAGAACTTCATATCTTCTTCTGTCTACACTTAATGGAATGCCAGCTTGGACCGCCGAGACAATATTGATGTATGGATTACCTACAAAGATGCAACAAAGAACCTGTCTGTGCACTGGCAGTTTGAAGCTTCGTCTGATTCGCAAACAAAAACAAGTATGTCATACATAATACATTTGAAGGATGTTCTTCCCCAGTGGGTGTACCACTGGATTCACTTTTGGCTACGGGTCGGTATGGAAGGTAGTGATGCATAGGAGGATCTAGTTGTTCTGGAGAAATCCTATTGAAATAAAGGGTTGTTACTTATTTCAACCATGTAGTGTTTGAGAGAGCAAACAAAAGAAAGTTGAAATGGTAACTAAAATTGGTGTGTTTAAGGGTATACAAACCTGATGAAAAGTGCATTTTTGAAATGACATGTCATTTAACAATGAAACATAGGTATAATTTTAATTTTTGAGATAGATGGACAAATTTCTTGAGTTGCCTCCAATATTGGGCATCTGACAAAAAAAAACAAAAAACAAAAAAAAAATCCCTAAATAGAATCATCATCGATCACCATATTCATGTAACATATTTTATACCATTATATCCTAGTTTTCGGTTCTTTGAGGAAAATTAATATAATACTGTTTTGAATATCGAATTTTGAATAGACAATATACCATACTGTGTCAAGCTTGCATGTTCACTGGCCATCCAAATTTTGGCATCAAAATCATATATAGTTTGGACATAAAATGATAGGGCTATTGAAATACTAATTTCTAAACGACGCTGGCTCATATTTATCCTTTGGTTATTAAACTCTTATTTTTACATTTTAGTTTTTGAACTTCAGCTTTTGTTAAACTTTGGTCTTTGAAATTATTTTTATTCTAATTTTTAACAGTTTTAAAGCTTGCAGTAGTTCACTTACGAAAGTATGAAAATAATAAATTTCATAACAAAATTACAAAATTAAGCGCTGCATCAAGTGTATTGTACACTTTAAATTGATAAAATTTAGACTAAAAATAGTTCTAAAAATCAAAATGTAATAAGAAAATAAAGTTTAAGGATTTAAGGGCAAATATGATTATAATTGAACTAACATTGCTAATTAATGGAATGGTATCAACCCTAATTATTTTGAATGAGTATTTGAACCCAAAATGGAATGTGAATGGATAGTAGCGGAGCCCACCACATAGTGGTGATGGGAAATGGATGCACTGTGGGAAATCAAAATCGGTTGTTCTCTGCCGTGGGTCTCAACACTGAACTTGGTTTGACTCCTCTCCCATAATTTTTTTCTTATATATATATATAATTTTTTTTTGGATAATAATCATTGCATTAAAAGCACAAAAAGAGAGACCCCAACAGGCCAACAAGGAGGCAGCAGCCTCGGCTTCCTTAAGCCTAATATTATTAACAAAAACAAGGGATAACCACCTGCATTTAAGTCCCAGATCGATTACAAAGAGCAAATTTTGCAGCTATATATGTCATCTGCTTAGTTGCAGATTTTAAGTTTGCTCGCAAAGGCAAGCACTGGAACAAATGGGCACACCTTGGACATGTGAGCTAATTATTTTTCCACACAGCACACAAGATATATCATGAAAACTAATTGTTGGTGTCCATGACTTGTATGCTGCGCACTCAATTCAAGTACACTACGCACCTTTTTTCTCTGCCCAAAAGAAATACACTGCATCTTTACCTTCAAATGTCAACCCCTTCTTTTCCATATTTATACATTGTTTTCCAATTTTCTTTTTTAATTTTTGGTATTTCTGTAAAACACTCATCTCAACAGTAGAACTTGCTCCGCATTCTTAGGAATTGTTTCAAGAACATTCCATTTGATCATTAACATTATCTTCTCGTCTATCTAGTTCAATTGAATAATGTAAAATCTTAATTGAAGCTTTTATTTGAAACTTTGAAGACCTTTATTGAAAGTTCATAGAATTTTATTTTTTTTAAAGAAAAAGTCAGACTTTTATCGACAAAAATCTAGCAACAAGGACTAGTTTGGTACTACTAAAAGTAATTAACAATTTTTTTCCCTGGTTATCAAAATGATTTTCTATAAAATTTAAAGGTCTAAATGTACTTTAGTATCATTTAAAATTGAAATTGTTCTCATAAAAATTTCTACAGTTAATTTGTGCAATTGATATACTATAATTTGAAAAAAATTGTATATCTGTCTAATTTAATTAAAATTGACAGATTTTCTGTTAACTTAGAAGTTACGGATATAGCAAGTGACTTTCAAAATTAATTTTTTCATTTTTAATTGTACCAAAAATTTAAAAAAAGTTTAAAATAGAAAAGAAAAGCTATAAATAAATTTTAAAGTTTTTTATTTTTTACAATATAAAAATGAAGAAATCAATTAAAAGTCGCGTGTTATGTACGTACTTGTAANGTTGATAAAATTTGTCAATTTTAACTAAATTAGACAAATGTGTAACTTTTTAAAAATTACAGAGTATCAATTACATAAATTAATTATAGAAACTTCTATATGAATAAATTTAATTTTAAAAAGTACTAACGTACATTAAGACCAAATTTAAAATATTATAAATATATAAGCAATTTGGTAAATGAGTAAAACTAATCTGGCAGCACGGAACAATACATTAAAAGTAGACACCATACAAACATAGCACAATGTAAATACGAAAGAGGAAGCACATAATAACTGTACATAAAAAGTATAGGCTAGGCATATATGGCATGGTCAGACATGGCAAAAGTCCATGCATGACTACAATGAATAATTTAGTCATAAATAAACTATATTAATTTATTTATATATTTTTTTTCAAATTAATCAATATTATATTAAATTTAATTTAATTAATATTTATTTAAAACTTAATTTTTATTTTTATTTTTCATTGTCGTACTTTTATTTTATGATGGTCAGACTTGGCATACGTCTATGACAAGATTACAATGAATAATAATAAATTATATTAATGTATTTATATTTTTATTATTTTGTTAATTTGTCTAAAATTAATCAATATAATATAATATTTAATTTAAATTAATATTTATTTATAATTTAAATTTTTATTTGTTCATTATCATACTTTTTTTTTTTTTTNTGTAGATATTAATTGTGTAAATTTACTTTTGTGATTTTTAAGTTCTTCGTTATATACATTCATAATGTATTAATTTTAATAAAACATATAAAAATATGTTGTATGAATATATACAGGCCATAGGAGCAAGAACTTGCCAATACAAATACAGTACAGTACAATAAATAAATCAGTACAAATACGACCAAATAAATATAAACCGATACAAGCAATAAAACAATCGAACTAATACTAATATGACACAAATATTATTATTTGTTCGACCTAATAATCGAACTAATAAGCACGACACAACACGGTATGGTCCATTTGAATATTATTATTTGTTTATGTATTAGTTTGTTTGCTGAGTTTACTGGAGAAAATTATGTGTGCTTTATCTTTCAATTCAACGTTCTTCTTCATCTTCTTCTTTTTCCGTACATATATATATATATATATGTATTTTTTTATTTCATGTAATTCGGATTAATAATGCACCAAATTTTTATTTCTGATTTTTTTTCTTTCTTTCCATTTTAGTTCCAATACTTTCTTATGATATATTATAACTTCTAAACTGTTTAGCAATGCAGTTACAGTTTCTATCATTTTTAGTAGTTTGGAGTTAGGAGAATAAACAGTTTTTTTTTCCCCACCAAACACCTTTGTAATCCAGCTTTTAACATACAAAAAATGTTCAGCTGAACACTAAATTAAAATAGTAGAAAATATTGTAACTGCATTGTTTAAAGTTCAAAAAATTAAGATGCAAATAAAAAAGTTCAAGGGACTAATTAAAGTGCATGCGAAATTGGAAAAGATTCAAAGAGCTAGCATCGTAGCAAAAACTATTTTCTTTTTCTTTTTCTAGAGTTTGGACTAATTTTGTTTCGAGATGTTTAAGTTGTTCTTGATATATTTTAATCTCTTACCAATTAAAAGATTCATATCATAAGGGAGTTGTTTCCATATCGGCGAAATTTAGGAAGTCTAATGCTTACAACTTACAAGATCTAAAGCAAATCCATCAAACGCATAAAATGCCTATATTCTCTTTTGTCATTGTCCAATTATTCCATTTAAGAAATCTCCACCTTTCCAACTTCAAAAATTCAACCCCTGTCGTCGTCGACGATATTAACTACAGTCTAGATATTTTTTTTTGGTAAAACTACAGTCTATATATAGCTATATGGATAAATTTCCTTTTTATTCTTAGCATTTGGATTTTTTCCATATAAATCCTAACTTTTCTCGCTTTGGGAGAAAACATGCCTTTCTCAAGTGTCCAATGAGATGAGTCTTAAGTGTTGTAGTGAAGAATGAACTAAGCTTCCTATAATTAACTATGCCTAGGGTGTCGGATATTTATTGAGAAAGGTACCTAATTTATTATTTCTGTTATTATATTTTTTATTTTATTTTTTGAATTTATAAGGTATCTAAAACAAAAAGACAAAATAGTTGGATTCCTTTCCCTTGTTGACAAACTTTTGAAAGATTATAGCGATCTTCAACTTCTAAAGATGAGACATACAATCGAATTCTTTTTACCTGTGATTTGGAATTGGTTCTTTTATTTTCCTCAACTAAGCAGCATTTGTAATGTTACCTAATGACAAGACACCTAATTGTTGAAACCCTGGCCCATCAATTATTTCAGTTTCAAAACAAGTATTGAGAGTTGGAAATGAATCTCTTAATTTAGAAAGTGGACAAGTGCATAAATGCTTGCTTTCATATGAATATGTATAGAAGTTCTATTTGTTGAATATATTACCACTTTTGTAAAAAGCTTTAGCTAGTGGGAGGTAGACCATAATTTTTTTAATATTTTTTTAACACTTTTTTTCACATGTAGGTCTGGTATTTTTTGGACTTATTTTGGGTCCTTACATGTGTTTATGATTTTTGAGTAGAGATGTTGAATTCTGATGTTAAGACCTCAAAATTTTTGGCTCTAATACCATGTTAATTTTTCCTAAAAGTGCACGACAAGAAAAAATGCTTTATACGATGTTAGATTCATGTCGTACAAAGGACTTTATACGATAATTTAACATCGTTGAATTATTCATCATCATAATAAGTCCATAGCAAACACGATGTACAATTTGTGTCGCATATATATCAATTACAACGTTTAAAGTCGTCGTATAAATTGGGTATGTAGGATCAGATCTACGTGGCAAAAAATTCAAAGTCGTCGAACAAAATGCATCATATTTGATAATTTTATGTGGTACTACATGGCATATGGCAACTCTAATACGATGCACATTGAGCATCGTGTTAATCTCTACTACGGCACACTTGTGCATTGTGTATCAAAAACTCTAATAGAAAAAATCTCCTATGACGCATAATGTGCATCGTGTCAAATGCACTTTTAAAATTGAGGACGGGCAAAGTCATCGTAATAAGTTCCTAAAAAAACAAAAACAAAAAACAAAAAACAAAAAAGAATAAAATTACATTTAACTTCGAACCAAGTTACACCTACTCAAACCTACTTTTTCTAATGGGAGAATCATGATTGTTTAATAATATTTTATGTTTAAAAAATACAAAATATTTGACAAAGTCAAAATTACATATTTCAAATAAATTTAAGAGAAAATTACATTTAGGGTAATTGAACTATATTAGGTGTTACACTTAGGTACTTGAACTATTTTTTGTTGCAATCAGATACATGAACTCACATTTATCAACACCATTAATATTTTTTGTCATTTTCGTCCACTTTTGTCCGTTAAAATCACGTACAGACCACATGTAAAGGAAACTCAGGGGCAAAGAACATCATTTTCTCTTTCCATTCTTCCATCTTCTTCTCTTTTTCGAATGTTGCCAATTAGAATGAAAAAAATTAGGGCTATGGTAAAGTAAAAAAATTCTCCTTCTTCTTCCTCATGATTCAACCAAAAAAAATCTATTTTTATAGGTTCTACATGCTAATAACACAATTATCTATATCATTATAATTACAAAAACTATAAGAATTTAATATATGAACAACATTTCAATGTATGTCCATTTAATAAAAACAACAAACAAAAGAAAAAAAAAACCAGAGCTAAAACCATCAAAAGTTTTTTGTTGAAAAAAAAAACAAAAACAAAAACAAAAAAGCTGAAAACATCAAAAGCTTTTTTACTAATCGCAGATAATGGTTCAAGACACCTACGACGTTGCCCTTTTAATTAATCTTAAATGGTATTTGGACGATTGTTGTAATATCATCTTTTTTCTTGTAGTGGTGTAAACTATTGGGAGGTGGGCCATTATTTCTTTTATGCTTTATTTTTTCTAACACTATTCAACCTAAAACACAGAAGAGGTGGTGCAATTTGATTGTATATGATTTATTTATTTATTTTTAATTACCATGATTGGATTGAAGACTTTTTTCTTTAGTGTTGAGTATAACCTTTCTTTGCAAGTAGATCACTAAAACCAGCACCCTTTTCTTTTCTTTTTCTTCTCTTTTTTTTTTTTTTTTTTTTTTTTTTTTTTTTTTTTTTTTTTTTTTTTTTTTTTTTATTTTTTTTTCTTTTTTTTTTTTTTTTTTTTCCTTTTTTTTTTTTTTTTTTTTTTTTTCTGTTTTTGTTTGTTTTTTTCTTTTGCTGTGAACCCGCACTTCTTGTGTCAAACCACTTTTTATTGCGTTAAGTTACATGGGAACTTCGTATGACAAGAAAGACAAGCATAGTTTAATATATTCGTATGACAAGAAAGACAAGCATATTTCAATATGTATTAAACTAACTTAAGAAACAATCATGATGCATTTAAACACCTTTGTATTACTTCTTATCCAAATATATATAGTGAGAAGTAAGTTTCACCTACTTTTTCATCTATTTTCATCATTTTACTCAAATGGCTTCGACACATTTTTTGTACACCAATGCCAATGTTGAAAACTACACTATTTGGTCAATCAAAATGAAGGTTTAGCTTAAAGCCTTTGATCTTTGGAGATTACTAAAACCAATTCTGAACCTAAACCTTTGAAGGCCAATCCCATAGCAGCTCAAATCCGTGAGGATGTGGCTAAGAAGTTTAAACCACTTTTAGGCTTACATGCCTCTATCATTGACACTATTTTCACAAGAATTATGACATACTCAACTCCACATGAAGCTTGGAGCAAACTCGAGGAAGAGTTCAAGGTAACATGACAACAAGGAAAATGCAAGTTCTCAATCTTAGAAAGGAGTTTGAGACACTCAAGATTAGTGTTGATGAATCTGTGAAGGAGTTCGCGGATAGAATACTCAAAATGGTGAATCAAATTTTCATTCTTGGTAAAATGCTGTCTAAAAAAAGATTGTTGAAAAGATCTCTTAGTATCTAAAATTTGAATGAAAATTTCTTCACTTCAAAAAACTAGAGATTAGAGCTAAATATCTCTCATGGAGCTTCTAAATGCTCTCCAAGAAACTAAACAAAGAAGAGCCATGAGACAACATGAAGTAGGAGCCATGAAGCTTCTCTTCTTGCAAAGAACAAAGGCAAGGCTTTCTTTACAAGATAACAAATGACAACGTTTGATCAAGGCAAGAATACATTTCGAGGAGGAGAAACAAAAGGCTTGGACTATGTTTCCATTGCAAAAAGGAAGGATATAAATCCAAGGTATATTTCAATAATACATAAAATGCATGTTCCAGCTACGTAAAACATTATCTATGCCATAAGATAGTGTCTACCTAAATGCTAAGACATGAGACGTTATTAAAAGTACGGGGTCTATTATAATGGTTTATAGCCACCACAGTAAATATTGTAACACACGCTGAATTAAAAATCGTTAACAAGTGTCAAGTTCAAAGAGTATGCAAGCAAAGAAACACAAGGCAAATGGCTCGGCAAGTGGAGTTTGAACCTACCAACCATGACAACAATGATACTTAATATCAAACTGAGCATACCACATGGAGGCTAATATATGCCTAAATGACAAGCTTAAATAAATAAGCCTATGTGGAAGACAACAAAAGCAAAAATGCCAAGATCCAAGCCAAAGTCAAGAACAAAGTCATTCCAAAAATCGAAAAGACACTCAACACCTTCACCAAAGCTACAAGCCAAGAAAGTAAAACGAAGATCAATACCTTCACAAAAGCTACAAGCCATGAAGGCAATACCAAAGTGACCTCATAGAGTCATGCTACGCCTACAACAAGAAAGTTGCATGTCACAAAGAAGTTTTCTTCAAATGAAAAGATGAGAATGAAAGAGAATATAAGGTACGCATATTGTGATATTTTTGAAAAGGAAGGTTGCTTATCTAGAAATTGTTGGTTTAGACCTACTGTCCAATGTAAATTATGCAAATACTATAGACCTATTGAGAAAGTTTGTAGGTTAAAGAAATATCAACCTCTTGAAGAAAAGGAGACCATATATGCAATTAGAGATCCAACAAGCAACATTAACAATAACATATGGATTCTAGAAAGTGGATGCACGAATCACATAACATGTTATGACATACTATTTTTCTATATAGACAAAAGACAAGTTGAACATGTTAAATGAGACATTCATGTTAACACAAATTCAAGAATGTTTCAAATAATCAATATTTTGTCTGTACCTAAAACTATACCGGGATTTACAAATTGGTCTTAAACTTCTTCTTTTTTTTTTCCTCAAATTAGTCCTTAAACTCAGCTAGAAGGTTGCTTATCTAGAAATTGTTGGTTTAGACCTATTGTCCAATGTAAATTATGCAAATACTATAGACCTATTGAGAAAGTTTGTAGGTTAAAGAAATACCAACCTCTTGAAGAAAAGGAGACCATATATGCAATTAGAGATCCAACAAGCAACATTAACAATAACATATGGATTCTAGAAAGTGGATGCACGAATCAAATAACATTCTATGACATACTATTTTTCTATATAGACAAAAGCCAAGTTGAGCATGTTAAATGAGACATTCATGTTAACACAAATTCAAGAATGTTTCAAATAATCAATATTTTGTCTGTATCTAAAACTATACCGGGATTTACAAATTGGTCTTAAACTTCTTCTTTTTTTTTTTCCTCAAATTAGTCCTTAAACTTAGCTCTACCTACTGTTAGTCTTTTGATCATTCCCATCGATTTTCCCACGTTAAACGCACGTTTGGAAAATGTGTAAGAGATTTGAAAGGTAAAAAGCATCATTTCACTCCTCTCACCTTTGTTCACTCTTCTTTCATCCAAAGAATGAAACATAGAAAACCCAGACTGAAAACATCGAGAAATCTTTGACTCCACTCCCAAATTCGTGAACCCAACCATAGTACTTACAATTTTGGCTCCTAATTCACTAAAAAAAATGTTCAGCTCCTATGAAAAAGGGTACATTTTCTCTGTCTATAGGAGAAAATATTTGAAGGTGAAGCAAAAAAGATTGTGAATTGGATTGAAGGGTCTAAAAATGGCAATCAAACCCGCAGGTTCGGATACCTACGGTGAGAAGATTGTAACTTACGAATTAAGAAAATAAGAACATAGTAAAGAAAGAGAGAGAGAAAGAAAGAGAAAAGAGAAAGAACTAAAATTTTTGTATTGATAATATTGTGTTACTTGTACAAGAGAAGCTTCAAATCTTGTTTATATATCACACAAGTCTGAGAGCTACACGACCACACAGGTCTTGCATGAGATGTATGTGAGCTGTCTAACAAACCAGCTCACTAACTACTTCTCTAACAGAAAGCTAACCTCTCTTAACTAATCAATCTTACGTGGAAAGCTTAATGAAGCATAGTAAGACCTGTATTACAATAAAAACTCTCACATCCTCCCTCAAATTAAGCTTCCGCCAACTTTAAGAATGTCAACTTGTTAAACTAATACCAAGTTTTGACTTAAGATAAATGAACTTGATTGTGCCCAATGCCTTTGTAAACATGTCAGCAATTTTCTCTTCAGTAGGCACATACCTAATTTCCATAACTTTGGAAAGAACTTTGTCTCTGACATAGTGTATATCAATCTCCACATGTTTGGTTCTAGAATGTAATACTGGATTGTAAGCCAAAGCTACTGCTCCCAAGTTATCTAACCAAATTATTGGAGATGGTAATTTGAAACCAAGTTCAGTTATCAACTGCGACAACCAGCTCATTTCTGTAGAAATGTTTGCTAAGGCTCGATACTCAGCCTCTGTGCTACTACGAGCCACCACTGACTGCTTTTTGCTACTCCAAGAGATCAAATTGGAACCCAAAAAGACATAGTAGCCACTACATTACCTCCTGTCATTAGAATTGCAAGCCTAATCACTGTCTGCAAATCCATGAAACAAAAGCCTTTGAGGTTCCTACTTTTTCAACAGAGCTCCATACTCAATTGTACCTTTCAAATATCTCAAAAGTCTTTTGCAGGCTTCCCAATGAACAGTAGTTGGAGAGTGAATAAACTGGCACAGCTTATTGACTGCAAATGTGATATATGTCCTGATAATGGTCAAATATTGCAAAGCCCCACTACACTTCTGTATTGCTCAGGCTGTTTGAGAGGATCTCCATCATGTTTTGAGATCTGTTTGCCTGTTAACATAGGTGTAGAATATGGTTTTGCTTCATGCATCAATGTCTTGAACATAAGATCATTTGTATATTTTCTTTGAGACAGCTTGATGCCCTAACTTGTTCTCTTAACTTCTAGACCTAGAGAGTAGCTCAAACTTCCTAAATCTTTCAAAGAGAAAGTGTTGTTTAGACCAAGTATAAGATCATCAATGAATTTGACATTTGAGCCTGTAACTATCAAATCATCTACATAAACCAACACAAAGCAGTGAATTTTATTTTTGTTGTACACAAACAGAGAACTATCAGCCACTGATGCCACAAACCCTCTGTCAATTAAGCTGCCCCTGAGTTTGTCAAACCAAGCTCTAGGAGCCTGTTTCAAACCATATATTTCCTTCTCAAGCTTGCACACAAAGGTAGCATTAGTTTTGCTTACATAACCTTGTGGTTGTGCCATATATATAGTCTCTTGAAGACTCCCATTCAGAAAAGCATTATTAAAGTCCAATTGTCTCATTGGCCAATTGAAAGTCACTACCACAGTAAGTATCACTCTTATTGTTGATGACTTTACAACAGGACTAAATGTTTCAAAATAATCAAAACTAGGTTTTTGATTAAACCATTTTGCTACCAATTTTGCTTTGTATATGTCAATACACCCATATGCCTTGTACTTAATTCTATACACCCATTTATTCCCTACAATATTCATATCTGGAGAATAAGGAACCAGAGACCAAGTACATGTGTTAATTAAGGCATTATATTCCTTGTCCATAGCTTCTTTCCACTCTAAATGCTGCAGTGCAAAAGTTGCTGTTTTTGGTTCTGACACAAAGGCAGTTCCTAGATCTCTAGGTGATACTGGTTGAATTTGTTGAGAACCACATTCAGTTTGCTGTTGTATTGCTGAACCACCCTTAGTATGAATATTTGCAGACTGTGTAGCTTTAGACTGATAAGCTTTTGGTTTTAGGATGCCATTCTTTGATCTAGTAATATTAGGGTGTAAGTTCAGTGAAACTGGTAACTCAATATGCAACTAAATGCCTTGATCAGTACTTGACTCCTTAGTAGAAGTGAAATCATCAATTGCAGATACTGAAGTGTCAGAGTTGAGTTGTGCTGAACCCAGTGATATGTTTTCTACTGAGTTTGGAGTCAAATCAACAAGTGGAGTATTGAACTTTGAAGGATCAGCAAGTATGTGCTCATGATTAACTTTAGATGACATATTATGATCAACCAAACGTGTTGAGGTAGACAAATGATCAACATCTTCAGCTGTAGGCAAATTTGGCAGTGAACTCATTCTTTCAGCAAAAGGTTGACTAGAATCAACAAGTGGACTAGTTAATTTTGAAATTTGACCATCTGTGTGTTTGGTAGTGACTCCAGCTGCTATATTAGGATCAACTAAACTTGTTGAGAAAGATAATCTGGCAGAATCCTCATCTCTTGACAATTTTGATATAGGAGTGATTAAACTGCCATTAGTCATTCCAGTAGCTTCTAAATCCGAGTTATGAGTCATTGCTTCTAAACCATGTTGAGCACCCTCATTGATGTCATTTGTATTAGAAGACATTTGTGACATAGGATTAATTATAGGTAAAGACACACAAGTTGGATGTAAAGGCACAGAATTTGCAATATCATTCAACTTGGATTTAACACACAAAGACTGTAAATCAGTAGAAAAAGGAAACTCATTTTCATCAAATTCTACACTAATTGAGATATAGATCTTGCCTGAGATATGTAGACACTTGTAGCCTTTATATCATTCTGCATAGCCAAGAAAAATGCACTTGTCTGTATGAAATTGAAACTTTGTGGAGTGAAATGGTCTTAGATATGGAAAACATGCACACCCAAAGACTTTAAGCCTGTCATAATCTGGAATTTTGTTGTAAAGCTTTTGATAGGGACTTTGAAACTCCAAAACAACTGAGGATAACCTGTTTAGAACAAAATTTGCAGTCTCAAAGGCCTCCCCCCAAAATTCGAGTGTCATGTTATCTTGAGCTAACAAGCTTAGTTCATGACTTTCTGGCACAATGCCCTAGTATTCTATGTAGAGTGTCAATAGATTGTCAACTGACTTATGTACAGACAAAATAGTAGTTTGAGTACAGGAATTAGACTGATTATGTAAATTCTGTAAAACAGTAGTATATGGTAACTTCTGAGAGACTTGACTACTAAGTTGAGATCCATTATGCAAATTTACTAATCCACTTGCTACATTTCTTGCTATAGGTGCTCTTGGAAGATGATAGACTGCAACTTCTAGCTTGTAGAGACCTTCCTCCAGTGAGCCTTTGAGAACTGGAACTCCCAGCTGCTTGTGCTTAACAATACACAAGTTAGTGTGAAATTCAACACTCACATTGTTATCTTCTGTAAGCTTTGATGTGCTAAGTAGATTCTTTGCAATAGTAGGAACTACTAGTATATCTTTCAACAAAATATAGTTTTCAAAATATCCTTTAATTACTGTATTACCAATTCCAGTAATTTTGATTCCAAGTCCATTACCTACCAAAAGTTCACCTTTACTATTGTAGTCCATATGCTAGAGCAAATGAGAGTTGTCCGAGACAATATGGTTGGTTGCTCCACTGTCCAAGTACCAGCTTGGATCTCCAAAGAGAAAGAAGAAAGGTAAGCTGGAGATGAGAACGGAGAAGTGGTTTCATGTTTTAAAAAACAAATTTTTTTGGCCCCCCCCTTAAAAATAAAATTAAAAGAAAAAGAAAAAAAAAGAGGTTTAGGATACCTGTGAATCCGACAGAGTTGAGTTTGAGTACGTCCATTTAAATAGGAATGGCATTCGATGAGACCGACCCCCTAATGATGCAGGGAATCGATCTCCAACCCATTTATATTATATATATATAATAAAAATTAAAAATTAATTTATAATTAATCTATATACATTTAATTATAAATTATTTTTAATATTTTTCTTTTGTGAAATAAAATTAACAACATTTCAAAAACATTATTTAAAAAATTTAATATTTTTTTATTAATTAAAATATTTTAAAAAATTAAACAGGAAAACAGGATGGGAAATGAGGATGCTGCCCTATCCCAGAGAATCCTTGACCTGCCTTGCCTTCCACATAAACAGGGAATGGAGAAACTGAGGTTGTAATCATGGCGATAGTGTTGGGGTGTGCCAAGCATAGGTACTGAACTAGGGCTGATTCGAGGGTAAAGCCACCAAGGCGTTGGCCTAATGGTTCCCCAGATTACCAAGGCCCCTTATTTATATATATTAGGTGTAAATATATATATATATATATATATATAATTATATATGTTAAAATAATTTATCAATCTCTTTAAAATATAAACAACAAAATATAATGTTAATTAGCAATTAAAGTAAATAATTTGGAAAAGGTAAATATTTAATGCTAACTTTAACAATTTTTGGAAAAGATATATATTTAATTACATTGAATATATGATTATCCTATTTTTAGATCATATCTCTTTTCAATATTTATCAAAATAAAAATATTTATCTTTAATTTCTATCTGAATCTTAGAAAGGAAGAAAAATAAGTTTTAAATAACTATTTATTTTTTATTAATATAATCTAATTACTATTATTTGTTTTCAAAAATCATATAAGATATATTAAAAAATTATATATAGTTAAAGCCTTTTTTTTTTTGTCTAAGTCCTAAAGGGTTGAGTCAGCCTTGTATTTAGAACTAACAATTTAAATTATGATAATATAATACTCTTTGAAAACAATTCACTAATTAACATATTAATATTAATACGATTATAAATGGATTACTAATATATTAATCCGTTTAATTCGAAATTTACACGAATTGAATCAATTAATTAAAAAAAAGTTAAAATAATAATAAATAAATTTATTTTTACTATATTATAATGTAAAAATAATAAAATAATATATATAACAATAATATTTTATTTAAATGTGTTAAACATGTCAACCAGTTTCACACAAAAAAATAAATAAATATGGATTAAAATTAAAAAGCTTTGACATGATTAATAAACTAGTTGACACCCACCAACACTAATTACCACATTTCTAAACATGGATTTGCCAAATGGGTTTCATGTTTAGGAGGTGAGATTCAAGTTCTCACTTGGATTTCAGACCTGGACAGAGACAAGGTCGAGCCCTTGCTCGTTTCAGACCATATGCAAGTTTTAAACATTACAATTTACGATAATGGGCATTAATTACAGAAAAAAAAAATATATATATATATATACAGTAGTGAAGATTTTTGCAGGATCAACATGTCATCTTTGAGGGCCAACCCCAAGATGACATCTTGACATTGGAATGCATTTCTGCAGGATCTACATGACATTATGTGGTCTGCCAGCAACCGAAAAATAAAAATATAATTGTGACAATATTTTTGCAAGTTGTTTGTTGTCATGATAGAATTGAATTCTCTTACCTGCAAAAAAAAGTGTTAGTATTGGATTGTATTTTCACGGTAGTTTTGGAACAAAATCAAGGACTGCATTGTGCAAACTTTAACACTAACTTTGTAGTTAGTTTAGTACGCAACATTCATTTTTATTGGATCATAGCTTTATAGTTGCCTAACAATTTCTAGGTTTACTTAGATAAGGTACAGGCCTTTAATGGATTAAGTCTTCTGACTGATCACTATATCTTCGTTTTTAATATATTGTTCTCATTTCTCCATTCCAACAACCAGTAACAAAGGCACCGTTTCTCTTACAAATATATATGTACAATGGTGGTCAACTGATGATATTTTCAATTTTTCAATTTGAAAACAAATAAACTCATTTGTTTAAAATAGTTAGGACACATATATTTAATTTAATATGAAATCTAACAGTTTTAAATAATCAAATTTACTAAAATGTTGAAGGTATATATCATAATCTGAATCTGACTCTATATATATAGTGCTCGAGCTTAAATCTCCAAATTCTAAAAATAAATAAATAATTATACAGAGCAATGGGCTTGTACGAAGAGTATATTTTATGAGCCCAATAGAAAAAAGCAATCCATCCTGCATAAGAGGGGTATTCGGTATTCCTCGTTAACTAGTCCTGTTTCATTTCTTTTTCAAATATTGTAATCAAGTCATAAAAGGAAGTAGCAACAATAAAGTAAAAATATCAAAACAGGATATTCACCAAGTATATATCCACTTTTTTTTTTTTGGTGAATCACCAAGTGTACACACACACACACATGCATATATATATATGAAAACAAGATAAATCATAACCATCCAATACTAATATATATATTATTCATTCACAAGTACACCTTTCAGCCAAAGTTATAGAAAAACCAAAACTGTATAAAGATGCAAAACCACGCTCTTTAAATTCCTATCACAAATTCTTTTTACTTTATTTTTTTTATTTTTTATTTTGGATGATTTTAATTCAGCACCTCATATAAAAAAGTGAACATTACTACTGGTTTTTGTATACATATATTTCTGATACATTTATGCGATAAAATAAACATAAAAATATGCTATAAAATATAAATTTAATATAGATTGAGATTGAAACTAACAATTCAAATGGTTTTAAAAAATTAATTGAAAATATTTAATTTTATTTTTTTATACTAAAATTTTAATAAAAGAAAATGAAACTTTTAATGGTAATAATTTAAAACTAGATATGGCAATGTGTCTATCGTATCATATACACATCGTGTTCGTGTCAAAATTTATTTATCCAAACTCAATTCGTTAAACTTTCATGTTGGATATACAAATCCAAACCTTCAAAAATATGTGTGAATTCGTGCCATATTAAACCAAATTTCATGTGTTTGCCTTATTGTATTGCGTTCATGTCAAAATTTGTTTATTCAAATCTAGTCCATTAAGTTTTCTTGTTAAAATATACAAACGAAAATCTTAAGAATTTCGTGCAAATTTGTATCGTACTAACGTGTCATGTTAGAATTTGCCAAATCTACTTATAACTATCTAAATTGTTGGTTTCAATCAAATAGTCTAGATTAAATCACATTTTATAATATATTTTTATTTTAAATAATAAAAATTTAAAATAAAAATATCTTTATTGTAGAAAAATTATATATATATATATATGAAAATATTGTACATCCCGTAACATGTTGCCACATGTAAAAATAGAGTTTACACATCTTAGCTTCAATATATTGACGGACGTTTGTCAAGCAGAATATCTTGAACTCCATTGTCGAGAAGGATTATATTATATATGTATATATACAATTTGTCTATGACAGTTTTACTATGTAAATTGTCATTAATAACATATTATCACCGGCATATTTATTGCTAAAAGAATTTTTTAGCTAAAAAGCTATTATTGATAAAACTGTTAAGATATCCGCATCATAAAATTTTCTTATATATATATATATATATGGATAATTACTTTAATTGATATACTGAATAAACAATGAAGATATCTTTATTATAAAAAAATTACATATATATAAATATTGTACATCGGTAACATGTTGAGGCACATACATTTAGAGTTTATACGTCCTACCAACAATATGTTGTTGGATGTGCGTGGAGCAGAAGATCTTGAGCTCCATTGTCGAGAAGAATGATATTATATATGTATATATTTAGTTCGTTTTTTAACAGTTTTATAATGCAGATTGTCACTAATAGTATATTATGAGCGACAAAGCTATTACTAATAAAACTGTTAAGATATTAACCTTATAAAATTTTCATATATATATATATATATTTAGATGATTACTTTAATTGATATATAATTGTAGGAATAAACAACATAGTGGGTGGTCATGAGCTTAGTATATACAGAAAAAATAAAATAAAAACAAAAATCTCCCACCTTGTTTGGCACTTCCAAGCACCCTGATATGTTGATTTAATATATGAATGGATTCCCACTGTATAACCCCTTTTATGACCTAATAAATTTAGATCATAGGTACACATGTAAAACATTCTTAATTATATTATTTATTAAACAATAAAAATTCTCAACCATTGAATTTATTTATATATATATATATATAATAAATCCTTTATTTCTTTTTGGATATGAATGTGTGAAAATTCGATCTCATGAGATTTTATATTGGATCATTCTCTTAGAAGCCCACGCCACCACCATTGGTTTACCGATAGCACTTTTAATACCACATAGTAGCTGTAGCTAGAGAATGAATATAAGAAATTAAGACTATTTATATTCTTTATCTAGCTAGCTAGGCCACCTTTTAGGCTGTTTATAAGGTCCTCAAAAACGGTACAAACACTTCAGACATCAAACACACACAAAAAAACATCTTTTGTAAGCTGGTGCTCTGTTCAAAGGGTGTGTGAGACACACCTTTTTGAGGTTCCCCCAAACACTTCGAATCAAAATTAACAATGGCCTCCTCGGCTCCAGACAACCATGAAACTGCTATCTTGGGGTTGAATGCCACTGAATACTCACCAGGACAGTGGCGAGACCTCATGGAGCCTGGTGGAGATGTTCATGATGATGATGATGATGATGATCGCAAAGAGAGCTCTCGGGGTTCTCCCAAACACTTCAAAAATCCAAGCATTTGCTCATCAGCAGCCACTGGCACTGAGACCTTCAAGGCTGAGGACCAAATGCTCGACGTTGTGCTCCAGAAAAGCAGCCCTGCTGATACATCTCAGTGGGTTCTTAATGCTCCTGAACCTCCTGGTCTGTGGCACGAAATCACTGTCTCTGTGAGACAAACCATTTCGTCTTGTGGAAACAAGTATTCATCTCTCATGGATCAGCCTTTTTCTGTCCTGCAGCAGATATTTCCTATCCTTGTCTGGGGCCGAAATTACAAGGCAACCAAATTCAAGCACGATTTAATGGCCGGTTTAACTATTGCTAGCCTCTGCATTCCTCAGGTAAAATTAATAACATCTTCTTCTTTTCTTTATGTAAATTAATATTGGCAAAAGAGTAGAGAACATAACTGGCATGGATTTTGAATGCAGAGTATTGGATATGCTACTTTGGCAAAGCTTGACCCTCAGTACGGTCTCTGTAAGTTTCTCTATCACTTTTTTTGTTTAAAGTTTTTTTTTTTTGCTTTGAAAATGATCAATATGTATAAATATGTGTGTGTATATATATATATATATATACTTGTAGATACAAGTGTTGTACCTCCGCTTATCTATGCTGTAATGGGGACTTCAAGAGACATAGCAATTGGACCGGTTGCTGTGGTTTCACTGCTTTTGCCTTCAATGCTTCAGAAGTTACAAGATCCAGGGGCTGATCCAATTTCTTATAGAAAGCTTGTTTTGACTGCTACTTTCTTCGCCGGCATCTTTCAAACTGCTTTTGGACTATTCCGGTGGGTACTACCATCTTTTTTTCGTGTAATATTCTCCGCCATCTTCCAAATCTCATTAGTACTTTTCTTGAATTATGTTTCAACTTTACAGATTGGGATTTCTTGTGGATTTCCTCTCCCATGCTGCTATAGTAGGATTCATGGCCGGTGCAGCCATTATTATTGGACTTCAGCAACTGAAAGGACTACTTGGGATCTCTCACTTTACAAACAGAACTGATATTATCTCTGTCACGAAAGCTGTTTGGACATCACTTCATAACCCTGTAACTTTCCATGACTTTCACTTCAACTAATTATTTTCTCTTTTTTTTTTCCATTTAAAAGGATTTATATCATTTTCTTGATTCTTCTTTTGCAGTGGAGTCCTTATAACTTCATCCTTGGAAGCTCGTTCCTGTGTTTGATCCTAATTTGTAGGTTTGTGGTAAGTAATAGTGTTAATAATTGGGGTATTTCTTACATATGATGATTATGATACTCCGGGAGTAATTTCTAATACAATTGGTGGGCTTGGATCCCCTGCAGGGTAAAAAGAATAAGAAACTTTTCTGGTTACCAGCCATTGCTCCTCTTGTTTGTGTGATACTTTCCACTCTTTTGGTGTTTCTAGCAAGAGCTGATAAACATGGTGTTAAGATTGTGAAACACATCAAAGGAGGATTGAATCCTAGCTCAGTTCATGAGCTACAACTCAATGGTCCTTTAGTCGGAGAGGTGGCCAAAATTGGACTCATCGCCGCTGTTGTGGCACTCACGGTCAGTACACACATGCATTAGAGCCTATTTGTTGCTTTTGAGTAGACTATTTCAAATTTAATTCAATCAAATTAGACTATGTATAAAAACTAACACAATCCAGTCTAGTCTCGTTCAACAAATGGTTTCTAAACCCCCTTTTTTTGTAATAGCTACAAAAGAGCACTAATTTTCTTTCTTTTGTTTCTTTATCAGGAAGCAATTGCTGTAGGCAGGTCATTTGCAGCTATGAAAGACTACCACCTCGACGGAAACAAAGAAATGGTAGCTATAGGGTTTATGAACATAATTGGATCCTTCACATCTTGCTATGTTGCAACCGGTAAGGCTGATTAATTTGTTATTATTTATTTTTTCACAAATTAATCATTATAAGGATCTGATACTCTGTTGTTCGAAAACAATTGGGCCTGCAGGTTCGTTTTCTCGGACTGCTGTGAACTACAGCGCAGGCTGTGAAACTTTGGTGTCGAACATAGTGATGGCGATCACAGTTGTGGTGTCGCTGGAACTATTTACGAAGCTCTTGTATTACACTCCAATAGCAATTCTCGCATCCATAATCCTGTCTGCTCTTCCAGGGTTAATCAACCTCAATGAAATCTACCATATTTGGAAGGTTGACAAGTGGGATTTTCTTGCTTGCATTGGTGCCTTCTTGGGTGTTCTTTTTGCATCTGTGGAGATTGGTCTAATGGTTGCGGTAAGACCACTACTCTTTAGGCTACCAAGCTACAATAGCTACTTTCTTTGGCTTTTGACTTTGTTCTCGTACGCTTACTTGAAAAGATAGGAATTTTATATACATGGACACAGAAAGTTAGGTTCCCATCGTATGGACTTGATAGTTTTAATATTAAAAAATTATTTATCAACCAGTATTAAATTTTTAAAATTTCAAAAAAATAATATTATTTAACACCATTTATGATTGATTAAAGGGTTATTTTTTCTTATTAGAATTTTAGTATTAAAAATAAAATAGAATCAAATGTTTTCAATTAAAATTTTATTCATAAATTGATGTTTCACTTGTGATGGTCACCAATAATGACATTATAAACCAAGAAAATTTTATATGGGACCATTGAGCCACTAATACAATTTCTTTTTTTAAATATCAATTTTTGAAATAATCCAAAAACTAATAAATGATATTCTAATAAACCGTCAAATCCATATGGATGAATTTATATATATCCTGAATTTGGACTCTTCCTCTCTTCCATGGAAATTGGGTGAGGAGGCTACTTTAATTAGTTTTTGCACATACTTGATTGGATTTCAAGTATATGGGCATGGGCGGCGTACCCCACACCATGTGTTTGAGAAAAGAAAGCAATAGAAATGACTAGCAAATCATGAAAAACCACCATCTTCAGTAGTTGTGGGAACTATTATGAAAGTGCGATGTAATGGACACCCTCCAAAATGTTTGAACATTATCATATCTTTAGAATCCAAGTACTGGTATTTCTAAATGGACAAAAAGAATCAAACAAGTGTGTTTTGGAAGTGCCTTTGATAGTGCTTAATTAAAAGTGCTACGTACTATAGCTTATTATAAGCGCTATAAAATATTAATATCTTTGGAAGAGAAAAACTGTTTTCGTAGAAAAAGGAAAAAGAAAATTCTTAAAGTGGTTCTTCAAAGTAATTAGAATGAAGAATCTCTTCGTGCTTTAATTATAAAACTGAAAGGCCATAGAAATAATCACTTTTCTACGATGGATATATAGGCTACTCTCTTTACTGATGTTAATTAATTAAACTAATTTGTTTGCGAATGTTCAAAGAAATTGAAGCATGCACATTTTGCAGGTGACAATATCATTTGCAAAGATTATTATAATCTCTATTAGACCAGGAACAGAAACTTTGGGAAAACTTCCTGGAACTGACACGTTTTGTGATATGGAACAATATCCAATGGCTATCCAATTTCCTGGGATTATGATAATCCGCGTCAAGTCTGCCTTGCTTTGTTTCGCTAATGCCAATTTCGTCAGAGAGAGGTACATATTATCATTTTTACTTATAACTCAGCTTACATATGGCGCATACGTATATTTATATATGAATAGTTATTTTTTCATCCCAAATTTACAGTTAGAAGTTGGGTGATATTTATTATTAATAACTATTAATAGTAACAAAATTTTTATTAATAGTAGTTATTAATTATGCTTTCCGCATAACTTTCATCTGGAATTCAAATAAGAAATTTTGTATATATATAAATAATATTAGACTTACCAAAATTTTAACAAATTATATTTATCAAATGATGGGATAGATGATATATTTAATAAATTTATTATTTTGATTCACTTATCCATTAAAATGTCACTTATTCATATTTAAATTATATGAAAATAATGTCAACTAATAATATTTTAACATGTTATTTAATAAATAAATTTGATCAATATTTTAATATATGTATAGCATTGCCATATAGGCTCACAGTCAGGTTAACATTATAGTTTTACAATCTGAATGTTTTTTTTAACATTTGAATCGTTTAAATATTTTTATTAAAAAAAACACATTTATGATTCATTGATCTCAACATAGTTCATTTTTCCTAAATAGGACTTTAATATGTCAATAAATTCATATTTGATCATTAAATTTTAAATTTTAGTACTTAATGTGATTCCAAGATTAAAAAAGGAAAATATGTTTATAAAACTAGCTCTGATCAGAGCAGGACTATATATGAAAATTTAAAATAAAATTATATATATATATATATATATCTTTAATCTGAAATTAACGTATAATTTTATTTTTAGTGACGATATTTCTATATTTATCACTAAAAATATATTTTTTGTAACAATTTTTATTTTATTCAAATGATGATGTAGAAGTGTATATATATATATATATATATATATATATATATATATTATAATATAAGGAGAGACAAAAAAAGGATTAATGAATTATAATCATGAATTTTATTAAATAACATTTATTTTTATATATTGATTTATTGTTTTATTGTATGAAGGATTGTGAGATGGATATCAGAGGAGGTGAAAGGAAATGGCAAAAGGGACATTGGTCTCCTTATTCTCGATATGTCTAGTAAGTGTTCGAAAAGATTATAAAGATGAATCAGTCCCTTCAAAATGCAAATAATTAAGACCTTTTGGGGGAAAAAGATATAGCACAAATTGAATAGAAATTTGATCTGCTCTAGCCAAACCCAATGTTGTTAAATATATACCCGTAATTTTACAAACGCCTAAGGTTATAACTCTTCAAATATTGAAATTTCTAGAAAAAATGAAATTTTGTTTGATTAATTAAGGAAACTCAATATACAGAAGAGACCCTGCATATGCTATACAGGCTTAATTAATTAAATATTATTTCAGAATAAAAATGAGAAAAAAAAGTCACATCAAGTATCTACAGCTACTACTATATCCTTTGGTAATTTTTCTACTTCATCTTCTTTTTACGCAGATTTGATGAACATAGATACATCAGGAATTGCTTCTCTTGAGGATATGCATAAGACTTTGATCTCACAAGGAATCGAGGTAATATTAATGATAGCAATAATAATAATAATAACAATAACAAAGCCTGAGTAATCAATTTCAGTATCACCAATGCATTTTTTAAAAGTATTAATTTTTTTATTTTAAAGAAGAATCTTCAATTTAACAACTCCAATGGGCTCTTCAAATGAAAAAGTTAAAATACATATTGGAATTTAGCTCTCCAAATGTAGAGAGCCAAATTTAGTATTCATATAAAAAATTTAATACACATATTTATTGTATCTACAATTTTCAATGCAAATTTAATAATTTTATTTTACAAAATATTTTGATTTATTAAACTTGTTTTATAATATTCAAAAGAGGGAGAAAAATAAATTATTTATTTATTAGAAAATAAAAAAAAAATAGTAGTGATAAAGAGTATAGTTGGAGTTGGATAAAATATTTCACTCTCTATTTTATTAAAATTTTAAAGATGCTCTTTATTTAAAAAATTATGCTCTTTAAAATAAAGAGCACAATTAAATATGATCTAACCATGTGCTGAAAAGTTTTTTCTTTTTTAGGTTGTAATAATAAATGAATTGTTCAATAATTGTTTAATAGAGTCTTAATTGGTTCTTGAAAAAAAATTCAATACAAAATCAAAATAAGACTATAATTGTTCATTAAATTTTCCTCTTTCTCTCTGACAGTTAGCCATTTCCAATCCAAGATGGCAAGTGATTCACAAGCTAAAGCTAGCCAACTTCGTGAGTAAAATTGGTGGAAGAGTCTTCTTGACTGTTGGAGAAGCTGTGGATGCAAGTTTTACTGCTAAACTTGTTACCACTTGCTAATTAATAGTGTGCATAAATGCTCCATAATTATTCTAATACCCTGAGAAAAGGGTTTATTAGTTTCTTTTTATTTTGGGTGTGTTTTATATGGTCCAGTTCCATGCTAATTTTGTAAGTAAATAATGAAATGATGGTTCTGAATGGAAGTTAGACTGAAAGATTAAGACCAAATAAAAATGTGTTTGGCGGCTTCAGTTAGTCTGTGCCCATGTGCTGCCGGCCGCTTTCTGCGTTCTGTGTATTGAATTAGGTGAATAATATGAGAAGTGCCTATCCATGTTTGTGATAAGTACTTGGGAGACTTTTTAATTTTCAGTTAATATGTGGATTGGGAGGAAGATAACACATGTTTGAGATAACTTTTGGTTTTGCTTTTTTATGCTTCCATCACTCTAATTTTAAAGCTCTTCCAAAAAAATTGCCTAATCACTTCATAACAAAGGATTTATGCGAGAGATATCTCAGTTCTTAAATTAAAATTGATAGGCCTAAATTGCCATAAATTTTAACTAAAACATTTTTTTTGAAATAAAATATCCATCAAATTCTAAATTTTGATTTAATCTTTTATAATTTATAATCATTCTTTTAATTTCAGCATAATTTCTAATCATAAAAGCTGGACTTGAATGAAGACTATTAGTTTTTTTCTATTAATCATTTATTTGGTAATTTTTCTATCTGAACCGAAAATTCATCTAGTATAGATTATCGGTTTTACCCTAATTATTTTATTAGAATCAAATAATTTTAAGCTACAATATTTAGAACTTTTAGATTAAAGGATCTTTACTAAAATTTTGTTCTAAATTTTATATGCCCAATGATTAGTATCTAATTCATTAATTAATAAATTTTTCACGCCTTGTTTGCTGAAATGAAGAAGTACATCTATGTTGATGATTTTCAAGTATTGGTACTAAAATATTGTTAGATAAATGAAGGAGTACATCTATGTTGATGATTTTCAAGTATTGGTACTAAAATATTATTATTATCTAATATAAAACTAATTTATTTTTGAAAAATAGTTACTGGATAATATTTTTTGAAAAAATTATTTCCCAAGATAAAGTCACCGTGCATAGTAGAAAAACATAAAACTTTAGGGATAATAAATTTATTATTATTCAACCATATTGGTATATTTTTAGTTTTAAATTCTATTATAGTATGTTGGCCATTTATTCATATAGCCAATATAGGTGTCTTAATTAATTGTCATTTTTCTAATGGTAAAGCATTTGGTTGACATACAAAAGTTGTTGCTCATGTATCAATTAATATATCTAGACTATATTTATAATATTTTTGGAATTTAAATGTTCCTAATATATAATTATATGCTTTATGATTTTGATGTTTAGAGAAAATAATTTATTCATCTTCTCCCATCTTCATTTGTGATATTATAATGGATTTTAGCTCATGACTACAACTAGCACCTAAGTTTTCTAATTTTGTATTTCCTGAAAATATTGGAACTTGTCTGTTTTTGGTGGCTAAAATATTTTCTTATTCTTCTTCTTTTGACTTATTTTTCCCTAACTCTATGTGAGCATTAGGAATTTTTAAATATTTTTTTCCTAGAATAAATCTTGTATTTTTAAAGTATAATATGTTTCTAATCTTGCTAATTTCTTTAGTAAATCTTTAGCATCAATTCATAGTTGATACTCCATCTTATAATCACTATTTAAATATGTAATAAATATTTTTCTTCCATCAGTAATTCTCATATTTTCTTTATAAGTAACTTGATAACATGATGCTGAATAATGAAATTCATAAAGACTTTTTATATAAAAATCGTCAAAATTAAAATTGCTAATGGCAATTTGGACTTTTTCTGATCATTTACCTCAAAAGTTATTTCCAAAAAAATCTCTTTCATTGGATTCTCGAAGAAACCAAATTTGATATAGCTGAAAGAATTTTTCTCTTTCTCTGTAACCTACAGTACTTGATATTTCAAAAGTATAATATTTACAATATATTTGATCTTTAATAATATAATATAACATAGCTTTAATGAACATGGATATCTGTTTTAGCGGTTTTCAATCAGTAATTTGGAATACAAATTGTCCAACTAATCTCCACTCAATGCATTTTATATCCCAGGTCATGATTAATATAATAACATCTCCTTAAATTATCATATTTAGAGAAATAAGTGGATTCCTGATATTCAGTTAACCGCTTTGGAATCTCATAAAGTTGTTCTTTACGGATTCATTGATTAATATAATGAAGATTATCATGAAATAGATCTTTAGCTTTTTCATATAAGAGAATTCTTTTAATTTTCTCGTATGTAGAGTCACCTCATTGATGTTTAATCATTTCATAAATTTCAATCAAATTTCCTAATAATTCTTTATTAGGCATAATATTTTGAGCTAATGACTTAATAGATTTAATTTAACTTATTTTCTTGTTGTTGTTTTTCAAACAACTCATTAGCTAATCTTCTTATATTTTTTCAAAAAGAAGTTCTTTTTTCTAGCAAATGGCTTTTCCATATGCTATGTATGATTTCATATATTTTTGAGTTAAGTCTTGATTAAAGAAATCAGATATCTGTTTAGTTTCTGATTCTTTTTTTTTTTATAAAAATTTCTTAGATTGTTGAAAAACTTAGTTATATAATAAAAATGTTTGCCATGGATTTTGAGCAAAATATATTAGTGGACTGAATGAAAGATAAATCATAATTGGATGAGGAGGATACTCTAGTTTAGAGTTTGAAGAAGATCTTGTCCATGAATTCTTTTATAATAATTGTTTGGATTTTTTTCTATTTTTTTTTTGGTGAATAATAAAGGACCTACCCGTAGTGGGGTCATAGGCCCAGGAAGTATTTAGCGAGTGGACCGACCAAGGCGTCTTTTTAACCCGATAGGAGTCCGCGATTGGAGCCCGTGTCGCTAAAATCTCCCTCCCCCTCGTGCGGTAGCAGCGGAGAGGAGCACTTGAGTCCAAATGAAGCTACCAAGACTCGAACCTCAACTCCCGTATTCGCAGGTGTGAAGACTCGGCTGGCTCCTACCACTGAACTACACCCTCAAATGCTAGATTTTTTTCTATTAATTCTAACTCAGTTTGAATTACTCATTTTTCATATTAAAAATCTCAGCAATAAAATTAGTATTATATTTTAAAAAAGTATTGTGTAACTTTTTAAAATTATTCCATTCAAATTTTCAAATATTTTATAAATATTTATTAAAATTTATAAATATTTAATTAATACTTTATAAAACTTCATGAACATCTAAAAAATCAAAAGTTCTTGATTTCGACAGATTTTTTAAAAATTATATATCATATCCAACTTTGATCCCAAGATCGATTTCACTGGATATGTCCAAGATTCCTACAACTTCTATGTAGACTGTGTGAAAACCTATAATAATCTTTTAATAATCTATAACTTTTTTAAGGGTTAATATTAAAAATACCCGCTGAAGTTTTATTAAATATCAAACAGATTTGTTAAATTTTAAAATTTTTTTGAAAATTATCACCTAACGTTAGTTTTTAGCTGTTACATTTTATTAACAAAAAATAGATTAGTAACTGTACTAAACTTGCAAGATGCTGAATTTTAAACCATAAAATTTGTTATATAAAACCAAGACATCTGATTGACTGATGTGAGACCAGATCAATCACTGTAGAAGAGAAAAATTGTCAGTCATTCCCCTTGCCTAGCCTACATTTCATCGATTTTTTACTGTTCACCAACCCAACTTTGCACACGGTAGCATCTAAATGTCGGCCAGGTAGACCTCAGATTTGATATCGTCGTGTTCTGTGTGATGATCTACATCTTGATACCAATTCAGTAGCCCGAAAATACCAAAAAACTTCTGATTAAAGGGCTCAAATTTTGGTAAAACACAGATCCCAAACTTTTGTCTTACAGTTGCTACACTCACCACTTAGGAACACTCAGAAGCTGTGAAAGAGATCAGCTTTTCTTTTTTTCTTGGTCGCCCAATTTTGAAGAGATGTGAAAGAGATCAGCCAAAAGATTTAAAAGGATCAATCTAAGTTCTCCATAGGAAAAATAATAAACAGTTTAGATGAAAATTAACTATAGTAAAAACTAGAGGAATTAATTGCTATGAACATCAAACTTTGGAGTCTGAGATAGTTTTTCTTTTTTTCTTTTTTTAAATCCGTTAAACATATTGGAAACCAAAAAAAAAAACCAAAAAAAACTCCATTAAATTCTATATTTAATATACTCCTTTAAAGTTTAAAGTACAATTAACCATAAATTAATATNTATTCTGGAGGGATTTCAGGGGCGGGTCCTGTCACCTTTGTCACCTTATTCCGAAATTCATGGCGGGATTAATTCCCACCAATCCAAATTTATTTTCTCACTTTTCCCTCCACTATCCTACACATCCCTCTCAAACCCAAAAATACACTAGTATCTTCAATAAAATTTCATTTTTGTTCCTCTCAACTCGTCAACGTCGGCAATTGGGTATTTTCTATTTGTCTTCCTCTCAAACTCATCAACGACCAAGGCAACCAAAATTTTTGTCTCATATATATCTTCTTCCAACAAGCTAAAAGACCCATAGCGATTTCACTTTCTTGGCCTCGCCGCCAGCCCCTCGAATATTTTTCCTACACTCCGGCACTGGACCTCGAGTATTTCTTCATACACACCGTCGCCGAGACCCAAGTGTATTTCTTCCTACACGCCTATAACGAAGGTACATATAGTATATATTGTTATACATAAATATTTATTCATATATCTAAATGCACTTTAAATGTATATTATGAAAAAACTACTTAGCTATTTAATATAATGATTAAAAATTTCTATTGCTTTTGTATAGATGTTAAAACAACCAGAAAATATCGAATGCAGTTATTATGTGATGATGATCATAAGGGACATCATAGTAAATAATGTTATTCTAAAAAATTTAGCGAAGATGGTAATAATTATTAACATTTTTACACAAAATAAGAATAGATAATTATTAGTTTATACTTATTTGAACTACTTGGTTGGTTTGCATATGTAGTTTCAAGATGTTGTTTGGACCCAAAAGTACGTAGATAGTTTTAGAGCAAAATGAATAGCTGCTTTGCTTCCATTTATAACATCAATGTAAGATATGGAAATATATATATACTTTTATGTGACAAAAACTATGTCGCATTTAATTATTGTATTTATGAAAAGATATAACTGTTTGTAATTTTGTTGTTCGCATTTTTTTTATATATTTGCATTTTTTTCTCATATGTATTTTTTATTAGTAATTGATTCTCATTTTTACTAAATTAATCATTTGCAATAAATCATTCATATTTTATAAAAGATAATGAAATTTAAATTTGTTTACTTTTAATTAATAATATTTATACATTTAAATTAATTTTACAAAATATTCAAATGAGATTTAAAAAATCGTTTAATTTGAATTATCTAGCAACATCTTATATAGGGATTTGTTGCGGTTTTAAAAAAATGGCCTAAATAATTAGCGACTAATGTTGTCGCCAAATAATGGTATCAGCGACGAATAATTTTTGTGATAAATGGACAATTGGAGATGCTCGCGTCGCCAATTTAGGTAAATTTTGCGACAAAATTTCATCACGAAAACTAATAATTGTTGACGTTAGCATCGCCAATTGTATGGAGAATTGGCGACGTTAATGTCGTCAATTGGTGGAAGAATTGGTGACGCTGGCGTCGCCAATTGTGGGGATAATTACTGTCAATTGTCTCTATATTGGCAATGTATGCATATACGTTGCCAATTGTTTCATATTTGCGACGCACATTAACTGTCGCGATGTTTTTCACTTTCAGCGACACTCTTTTCCACGACACAAGACATTACATCACCGTTTACAATTTGTGACGCTTTTTTTGCGTCGCCTATTATGGTTCTTGGCATAGTGCACTGCCTTAGTTGTTCATGTTGAGTATTTCACTTTTTGAAATTTTATTATGTTTCACCAAATAAATTTCTAGGACTCTCATATATTCCTTGTTTTTTTGCATAGAGCTTTTAGATGGATCATTTGGTGTCTTTCATCATTTATTTTTTTTGTGGTAAAGTTTGGTAGTTAGTTGATTAAGACCTGCAAGAAAATATATATGATATCCTATGTTATTTAGTATTGTATTTGTGACAAGTCAGCACAATATTGTTAAATTGTTATGTCTAGTCAATGTTTGGGTTTTGTTTGTTACAATGTTGTCGTCGCACCTATGAGTTTGATTCGATTAACAACATAGTTGATTAGCTTGTGCTTATGCTTGTATAAATACTTTACTTCTATTGATAATGAAGCTAACGGAAAATTATTACAAAGTAAGCAAAGTTCTTGAAACTTCTTCTATTTCCTAGCTTAGGGTTCTTACAGTTCTTCACAACTTTATCATGGTATAATAGCATAGATGAAAAGGTCTTGAAGAAATAACAATGCCATATCAAGCAAGTAAATCTAGCATGCTGATTTTTAGGAATATTTTTTGTTCTCCCGTCACTGTGTCATCATTACTGAGCATCATCATAAAGTTGGATGATGAAAATTTCTTTGTGTGGAAGTCACAAATTATTTTGATTCTTCAAGGTCATCAGCTGGATAAGCTTGTGTTGTAGAGTGAACCTGATTTTATGCATGAATTTACTTCTAAAATCAAGGAAATCACTAAAGTAAATTTGGCATCATACACAACAAAATAACAAATCTAGATCTTACAAGATTAGATTCGTTTAAGCTAGTACTTTAGCACTGTTTCATTTTGCTAATCTCACTTCATCCCTTAGTAATAAAATGCAATTGAATAATACTCAACCACCTATGTCTGGTTCTAATGCATCATCCAATACAAATTTTAGCCACAGTAATCGTAATTCACATAACTCAAAAACTTTTCCTTGCAATTCTAGTTATGATAATAATGGCTACGAGAGGACAAGTCATGATGGTTCTCGAGGGAGGTTTCATAATAGAAGTTGAAGTAGAGGCTGATTGTGTGTGCGAGAGATATCACCACATAAATTCAAAAATATATCAATCATATCAAGTAATAAAGTAGATATTGTTTTGAGTAATATCGGGATGTCGAACCCATATGAATTAGGTCCTAGTTACTAGGGAACTTAGGTCCAGCTGTGATATTTAAGCTATCCAAATTGAATTGTGAATTGAAAAGATTAATTGTAACAAAGTGCTGGAAAATTAAATGACAGTAAAAATAAAGAAAATGAAGGAACTTGAATCTAAATTGCAAGAAAATTAAATTTCATAAAAGTAAAGTACTATAAATAAAAAGTGCAATAAAATAAAGACAAAGGAATTAAAAATGCATAAAATTAAATGACAGTAAATTAAAAGACAATAAAATTAAATTGCAAAGAAAATAAAAGAAGGTATTCTTATAACTAGCAATGCTAGGGAGTTTACAAACACAAGAACAATAAAATTATGCTAATAATTCATAGATTGAATAATAGCATAAGGTTTTAATGTAAATACATTGAGGGATTTTGAATCAATAAAAAAAGTTATTTATTCAAATATGAATCCAATAATTTATATTTGAACTTGTAGAACAAAAAGAAAGAAGAAAAAGAAAAGAAGATCTAATTGTGCTTAGGTTGTTGAAGTCTTGTCCAATGGTTGACGAATGCTAGGATTTGATGGAAAGATAGCAAAGGTTTTGTTTACGGGCATTAATAAAGGCTAAATAAATTGAAATGAAGATGGAGATGGAAAAACACAAGGGAATTTAATCTAGAGTGCGTGGAAATAGAGGTTGGTAGTTAGGGTTGAAGGTGGCTGTGGTGTTTTATGAGTTGTGGAGAATAAAACAAACAAAAATCAAAATGGAATTTGAATGGGAGAATAGGGAGAAAGTGCTATCTCTAAGGCTTTGAGAAAAACCAAGGAATGTATCATTCTAGGGTGGTTGTCAATGGGAGTTTATATAGTAGAATTTGAGCTCATGCAAATATGGAAAGTAGGGTTGAGACATACGAGAGGGAATATGCATAAGGGTAAGCTTGGACTTTCCTTCAGGATTGTTATTCATTGTGGCCAAATATGGTGTAAGGAATAGGATTGAATATTGTTTCAATTTACTATAATGCAAAGGTGACCAAATTAGTAAACTTTCATGCATTAATGTATTGACCTGGTGAGTAAGCAAGATGTATGTAGCTTCCTTTGCGTCTAAATTCATTGCCTTGGCTGAAATTTTCTACGCATGGTGCATGGGAATTAATATTTTTCAATTGTTTCCATATTAGCTTGAGTTAGCCATCTATAATAACTTTGAGGGTGTACCACTTGTGCATTGATGACATGGCACACGAATTTCCTTATTCAGCTCTTTGATACATGAATCTTCACTTTGGTGGCCTCTGGAAATCTATATATGGAAAGGTTTGGTATGCCAATTAATAATGGTTTTCAACATATTCACTTTTGTAACTGTGGATTTGATCAAAAATTTCGGTCCCAAAGGTATGCATGTAACAGTACACACTCTCTCCAGCCAATATTGTCTCCTATGGAGTTTTTGGTTAGACTTCCCAGGGGGTCACCCATCCCAGAAATGCTCCAAATGTAGCACACTTAACCCCAGAGTTCTTCAAACCTTGAAGCCAAACACTCTGAAAAAACCTTGGTTATTAAGAGAGTGCTCACTTTACATTTGAACCAGATCCTGGTCGTAACAATCCACCCCCCCTGGGGCCCAGCATCCTCGCTGGCACATTTCCGGCCGGGTACAGGCTCTGATACCATTTGTAATGGTACACACTCTCTCCAACCAATATTGTCTCCAATTTAGCCACCGCACTTTAGACGGTATAGAGTTTTTGGTTAGACTTTCCAGGGGGTCACCCATCCGAGGAATGCTCCCACTGGAGCACACTTAACCCCATAGTTCTTCCAACTTGAAGCCAAACGCTCTGAAAATACCTTAGTTATTAAGAGAGTGCAAACTTTACATTTTAACCATTACCATTTGACACCCTTCCACACCCGGGCGATGTGGGATTGGACACCGATCTTTGCCAGTAAGGTAGCCTGCCAATGCCCTGCACCCGCCCACACTTACCCTAGCTCTAGATTCTGGTCGTCACAATGCATGCTCAGTTTACTTAGCTTTAGAGTCGAGTGTCACATGGTGGTTATGGCTTTGGGTTCCATTATGATTATCAGGGAAATATTCATGATCCAAGGTGGTTTCTGAAATGCTATTTCATTTGGTTTTACTTCAAACACCAAAATGCTAGTGTCCTCACCAACTCAAAAGGTATAGGAAAAATTACTTACGGAAAGAATGATGTGGTTTGTGGAGATCAATTCTCAGCAACCTTTGCTGCCACACTTGTGTTGGTTGTTAATCCTAATTCGTATTTGGACTCAGAAGCAACGAACCATATTGTCTTTAATGGCAACAATTTGTCTCAGCAAACATACTACACATTAAACTACTTGTTGGGAATTGACAAAGTCTTGACAATGCCAGCATAGGTAATGTTTTTATCAATTCATTGGTTTTTTCAAATTATTGTCTATCATTAAAAGGAGTTTTGGTTGCACGTGCAATTGTTAAGAATCTTTTAAGTATCACCAAGCTTACAATGGACAATGATGTATTAGTTAAGATTAGTAATGCTCATCGTCTAATAAGAGATAAGCAGACATATCAAGTAGTTCTTCGAGGAATGCTAGGGATGGCTTGTACATGTTGCAAATCCGTTATCAAAAAGCTTCTTAGTGGAGTTTAGATGCTAGTCGTACACTGAAGACATATTTGGTAGCAACTTCTACTTGTGCATCTGTCAGCAGCGAGAATAAAAATGTATGTGTTTTGTGAGGAATTTTGGAGTCAAGTAATTTAGAAAAATCAATTTCTTCTGAAAATGTTTCTTCTTGTAATTTTATTGATGTTTCTCAAATTAGCAATGTTAGTAGTTCAAATACTTCTGTAGCAAATAAAAGTGATGTCAATTTGGATATTTTACATCAACTATTAGGCCATGCCTCTTCTCTTGTTATTAAGCAAGTGGTTTCTCTGTATAAACCAATTATCAATATCCATAAAAGTTCAGTTTTTTGTGAAACTTGTCAATATGGAATTGGTCGATAGCAATTTCCATAACTTCTGTCTAGAGCTAAACCTCATTTTGAACTGGTTCATATAGATATTTGGGGACTAGATCCAATAGCCTTTAAAAAGGGATTTAATATTATATACATTTGATGGATGATTTTTCTCGAGATACATTGGTTTATCCATTTCAAATTTATGTCTAGAGCTAAACCTCATTTCGAACCGGTTCATATAGATATTTGGGGACTAGATCCAATAGCCTTTAAAAAGGGATTTAATATTATATACATTTGATGGATGATTTTTCTCGAGATACATTGGTTTATCCATTTCAAACTCAAGTCAAAAGCTATTGCTTTTTAAAAAAAAAAAATTGTTAATGGCTGAAATGTTGTTTGATAACAAGTTGAATGTTTATATTCTTTTCTTACTTGGTTGGATAGTCTTAGTATATTATTCAAGCATTCTTGTCACATTCACATCAGCAAAATGGCAAAGCAGAGAGGAAACATAGACATATTGCAGAAGTTAGTCTATGCTTACTATCTCATGCATTTATGCCCTTAGTCTATTGATGGGAAGCTTTCAACACAACTATTTACTTTATAAATAGACTACCTACTTTAGTTTTAGGATTAAACAATCATTTTCAAGTTTTATTTGGTAAAGTTCAAGAATATAACTTATTAGCGGTATTTGGTTGTGCCTGCTACCATTTTTTACGAGCTTCTAACAAAGACAAATTTTATTTTCACACTTTTAAGTGTGTCTTTCTTAGTTACAGTGAAGTTCATAAAGGTTACAAATGCTTTGACAAATCTTGTTGAGTTTATATTTCAAAAAGTGTTAATTTTCATAAAACATATTTTCCTTTCTTCAACTAGGTTTGGAGTATCAAATTCAAGACAATTCTAGCATCTACAATGCATATGATGCTCCTCTTAAAGTTTAAGGCACTTGTACACCAACATTTCAGTTCATCAGCAGTGCCAAGTAGTGTCTCTTCTGTACAAACTGCTTCTGTACAACAACTAGTAGATGTGATTTCAAATTCATATGGTGAAATTTGAAAATCTAGTAGCTCTAAGTTAGAAAATCATCATTCAGGCATTAATCTATTTGTTGATTTGCCAATTGATAGTAGATCTCCAACTTTTCAGACTACTACTGAAAATAAATGTTGTTCTATATATCCAATGCAGACAATATCCAATAGTGGGACTTATAAACTCAAATGTCCGGTTACTTCTCAAGTATGGGATTCCTCAATTTCAAGTGAAACTAAACCAAACTTAGTTAAAGAAGCATTACAAAATCCAATGTGGAAAGAAACAATAAATCTTGAGTATGAAGCTCTTCAAAGAAATGGTATTTGGAACTTGGTACCATACTTTCCAAATATGAACAACTGTGGGACATGAATGGGTATTCAAAATTAAAAGATATGTTGATGGAACTATTCAAAGATACGAAGCTCAATTGGTCACAAAAGGGTTTCGTCAACAGTTAGGATTTGATTTCAATGAAACTTTCAAACTTGTTGTGAAGCTTGCAATAATACGGTTAGTACTCACTCTTGTTGTTTCTTTAAATTGGCTAGTGAAATAGTTAGATTTTAATAATGCTTTGTTAAACGAATTTCTTCAAGAAGCAGTTCACATGACTCAGCCACAATGTTATGAAATTTCAATTATGCCTTCATTTGTTTGCATGTTACATAAAGCATTCTATGGATTAAAACAAACTCCAAGAGCTTGGTCTGACAATTTGAAGGGTTTTGTGGTGACACAAGGATTTGTAAATTCCGTTGCAGACTCATCCTTATTTTTTTGAAGTCAATGAGAAAGTATATTCTTGTATTGGTTTATGTGGATGATGTCATTATCACGGCTCTAAATTTGAGTTCTATTCACAGTCTTATTATAAGCTTAAACAGTCAGTTTTCTCTGAAAGACTTGGAGAATATGAATTACTTCTTAGGTATGGAAGTTGTCAGAAATTAGCATACTATGTTGTTGACTTAAGCTAAATATATTAAAGATTTACTCAAGAAGACTAAAATGGACAAGGTAACTAGATACCTTTTTCCTCTAATGGCTAGTAAGATTTTGAAATCATTTTCCTCTAATGGCTAGTAAGATTCTGAAATCAACCGCTGGTTAAACTTTACCAAATCTCCTAGTGTTTACAAAAGCACAAATGGAGTTTTGCAGTATTTAACCATCACTTGACAAAATATATGTTTTGCTGTAAATAAACTAAATCAATACTTGAAATTTTGCTACTATTGCTCATTGGGAAAGTTGTAAAAGGTTGCTAAGATATCTCAAAGGTATAGCTGATTTTGGTTTGAAAATTCAAGCTTCAAAGAAGTTAGTCATTCATGCTTTTGTTGATTCTGATTGGGCTAGTGACAAGGATGACAAAAGGTCAACTAGTGGCTATGCAATAGTTTTCAGTCGTAATCTTATTTCGTTGAGATATAAGAAGCAATATGAGGCTACTAGATATAGTACTGAGGCAGAGTACAAATCAATAGCTCAAGTTACATTTGAGTTGTGCTGGTTGAAGAATCTTGTCACTGAATTTTTATGTGATTCTCAGCTCCAATAGTATGCACTGATAATCTGAGTGCTGTTGCTCTTGCTTGTAATCCAGTGTTGCATCAAAGAACAAAACACATAGAGATTGATATTCATTTTGTGAGAGTTAAGGTGCCTAAAAGGTTCATGGAGATCATACTTATTCCCACTGAGGAGCAAGTGCCTAGTATGTTCACAAAAACTTTAGGGACAGCTCGGTTTCTCTATTGACGACCAAGGTTCAAGGTGTTCAATAAGTAGTGCAAACTTCAATTTGGTTTGTTTCCCAAACTTCAGTTTGATGGGGTATGTTGGAATTAGTATTGTGTTTGTGACACGTCAGCACAATATTGTTAAATTGTTAAGTCCAGCCAGCATTTTGGTTTTGTTTGTTACGATTTAGTTTTCACGTCTACAAATTTGTTTCTATTAACATCAAATCTAATTAGCTTGTGCTTATGCTTGTATAAATACTTGACTTCTGTTGATAATGATAACCATTTATAAGATATGTAATTTGCATCTTCTATGGCATGAAATACTTTATTTAAGTTGTGCTCCATTTTCTCTTTGCAGCTCCAAAGGTGTTCTATTACGTTCATGATATTTCTCAATCATCATGCAAAAATGTACATGTTAAATAGCACAAGGGTTCCATTGGCAGAATATAAATAATAAGAAATGAGCTCATGTTTGATTAAGAAATAAATAGATGCGTCAATGAATGAAGCTGTTTGGACTAATAAATAGATGCCTAATAAAACCTATTAACCATGTGCTAGCTTTTCCCATTGTCTAAAGTAAAATTGGCTCGTCATATCTTAACTTAATTTGATGTCCTACCAGGTAAGCACAAAATGCCACGTCGAACACTATATATTACAAGCTCAACGTGGGCCCGTCGTATATATATCCATTACCACATGGTATTTGAAATCACACGGACATGTAATACAATGGGTTGCCCATTGTATTAAATGTTTAATACAATCGACGAGCATAAACTGTCACATTTGAGTATGATTTACTACGACTTCCAATGATACAATTGAAGACAATCATGTAATAGGTTCAGCCAAGAATACAGCATGAACCAGAAATCATAGAGATCATGGTGTAGCCGATAATCAAGCTATTGACAAAAGTCAAGACAACAATTCTACCATATTGAGATACTAAGGAGTAAATCCTCCAATGGATAATTCCTTATAGGCCAATTGGAATATTTTTAATTATTTTTATTACCTTTTGTAAATTGTTTCTATTCCTCTAATCTTCTAGCCGTTATAGAAGTCTAAGATGTATATATGTACCAAGATTATATCTGTTTGTAATCAAGCAATTACAGAAATTGAATACACACTGGTTGCTTGAATTCTTCATGGTATCAAAGCATATGTCTTTTGCAAACACTACTACTCTATCTATGGATACCAAAGCTGAAGTTTCTTCAAATAATAGAGCCAATTCTCAGCAGCCAAAATTAAACAAACCAAACCATCCTTAACCATCCAATCGATCCACCAGTGCACTAGCCTCGTCTCCATTAAACTTAACGCTACAAATTTTCTTCTATGGAGATCGCTAGTCCTCCTTCTAGTTAGGAGCCTCGGCATCTATGATCACATCATTAAAGTCGAGCCACTAAGTGAGTTCATGCTAAATGAACAGGAAGAAATTAAATTTAATCTAGATTATCAACTCTGGACAAATAACGATGGTTTATGGACAACATGGCTGCTGAGCGTGATGACTGATGAAGTCATAACTATTAATGTAGGCATTGATAATGCCTATTATCTGTGGAAATCTATTGAAGACCAACTACTTACAGGGACAAAGGAGCAAGAACACATGCTGAAAGACCGGCTCGCATCTTTGAGGAAAATATCTCTTTTGCTCAAAGACTCAAACAAATCTGCAATAATCTTGCAGCTATCAACAGTCCTAGTATCAGATACAGACAAAGTTTTTGCATTTGCCAGAAGTCTTGGAGCTGAATGTAAGGAGTTTCAAATTTCTATGCTCACTAAACCACTCTTTCAATACTTCAGCCAATTTTTATTGGCACTTCGAATCCATATCAACTCCTTGAAACAAAAGGAGAAGCAAACAAATATGAGATGGACCACAATCAAGCCTATTTTAGCCATCGGAGTAGAGGAAGAAGAGGCCGTGGTACACGGCGTCTCAACCCGAGAGGTCGTGGGTTCACTCTGGCAGCAAGGTTTCATCAACGAAAGAGAGCATATTTTGCAACTGATCAAAAGCCTAAACTTGAACCCAAAACTGATAGTAAGATAGTGTGTCAAATTCATAAGAATACTTATCACACTACGCTTCAATGTTGGCATATAGAAGAAGAAATTCCTAACGCCTTGGCTACGCTCAAAATAACCAACAATTCAAATACAGGCTTTCATTCTGATTCTGGAGCCAAATCACACATGAAAAATGACCCTGGTAACATCTATAATGGTAAAGATGCCATATATGTTGCTAACGAGAATAGCCTTCCTATACCACATATTAGCATTACTAGTCTTAAAACCAGAAATAGTACTTTAAATATAAATAAAATTCTTCTAGTTCTTGGTTTAAAGAAAAACCTTCTATCAGTGAGTCAATTAACTAAAGATAATGATTGTACTTTGAATTCTCATATGATGGTTTTGTGATAAAGTACTGCAGCAAGTGAATCATTGCAATGAGTCATAGAAAGAGAAAACTATACATGCTTGATGAAGGATGTCACCAAGCCCTGAATGCCACCAAAGCCTCTTCTAATCTTTGGCATCAAAGAATGGGGTACCCAAATTCAACCATGTTAAAGACTACATTCAAAAAATATTATCAATGTTTCTAGTTGGACTAAAAATTCTAGTATTTGTGGTAGTTGCCAAATGGGAAAGAACTGCAAAATTCTCTCTAGATTATCAAATAATTTTACAAACTTTCCTTTAGAAAAATTGCATTGTGATTTTTGGGGTCCTGCCCTAATCATTTCTAATCAAAAATATCGATTTTATGCTATATTCATTGATGATTATTCTTGTTATACTTTTGTTAAGATTAATCCTAAAATGAATTTTTATGTTATCACTTCTCTCATCATTATGTTTTGCAGATTTAATGTCGTGTCGTTTTGTATTCTTTTATTGATACAGTGTGTTGCATATGGTGTCAGTTGGTTTATGAGGCTTCTGAGATCATTCCACGTGGTTCTTTCATGACCTTCGAATTTCACCGAGTGTTGTTTCATTTATATACAAACTTACCTTCTACACTGTATTCAGTATGTAATCTTTAGGGTTTGTAGTGAGAGAGTATAGTGAGAGAATCTCTGTGAATTCTTGTCTTCTTCCTCTATGTGAGAGTTTTTTGAATGGTTTACTGTGTGTAAATCTTTATGTGTGTATCTTAGAAGATAATTGAAGTTCTACTTTGTGTAGAACGTTCATTAGGTTGTATTTCTTCTATGAGATTATAGCATAGGCTCCATTATCAAAGCACCATGGATGTAGATAGAGTTTACTCTATTGAACCACGTAAAATTGATGTTTCATGCTTATGATCTTTTTCTCTTTTTCGGTCCAACACCGATCTTTTAGATTCTGGTTTCGGATTATATTTCTTAACAACGTTGTTGTTTCCCTTACATCAAAAATCAAATTTTTTGAATGTTTTGTCAAATTCCAAAAGCAAGTTGAAAAACAATTTCAAAGTGATGGAGGCGATAAATTTAATTCACTAGCTTTGAAAAATCACTTAACACGTCATGGCATAATGTATCAAATGTCTTGTTCAGGTACACCGGACCAAAATGGAGTCGCCAAAGGAAACACGGACATGTAGAATAAGCTCAATTGTTTCATGCAAACATGCCTATGAAACTATGGCTCGAAGCTTTTCTTACTGCAACCTATCTTATAAACTGGCTACATTCTACCTAATTGAAGTCTGAGACTCCATACAGTAACTTTAACATTCTCACCCAAATTATGAAGGATTAAAAGTTTTTGGCTCATGTTGTTATCCCTATCCCAAAAAAAATGTTACAATTAAAATTTAAAAAATGACCTATCCATTTGTATTTGTTGGATATAGTCTTCAACACAAAAGTTTTTGGTTTTTTCATCCACATCCAATTGTGTTGACTTTCTAGACTTGTTTTTGATGAACAATTTTTTCCTTATGATGCAACTAACAAGTATGATTTACAGGACTCTTTAGAACTTGTCTCTTTTCCTAATAAAGAATAGTGGATATCAAATCATCCTACTACAGCAACAATTACAAATCCAAATGAACCAAGTGTGCCTTACTATGGACATTGAGACCACTCTTGGTTTCAAGCAATGCAAGAAGAAATGGTGGCCCTTCACACGAATCAAACTTGGGCACTTGTTCCTAGGCCACCCTATAGAAATGTCATTAGCTCCTAGTGGGTATACCATACCAAATACAAAGAAAATGGTAGCATTGATTGCTTTAAAGCTCGACTTGTAGCTCGTGGCTATACTCAAATTGAAGGCGAAGATTTTGATGAGACATTCAGTCATGTATCTACCATACTACGTTTCGAATTATTATCTCCATCATTGTGAAAAAAATTGGATTGTGCGTTAACTCGATGTAAAGAATGTGTTTCTCCATGGCAATCTAAAAGAAACCGTCTATATGGATCAACCACTAGTTTTTATTTCCTCTACCTATATGGATCACGTCTGTCTTTTTGAAAATTTTCTCGATAGACTTAAACAAGCCCCTAAGTTTAGTTTGATCGACTTCGTCATCTACTTCTCACAAGTAACAATCCCTTCAAAATTGCTGATGTTATTGCCATTCTCGCCACCTAGTTTGGTCTTAAAGACATGGGTCGTCTTCACTATTTTCTTGGTGTAGAGGCCAGCTACATCTAGGGGGCATAATTTTATTTTAACATAAATATGTTTTTGATCTCCTCAACTGTGCTAAAATGCTTGATGCCTTTCATACAAAGACACCACTTTCTGTAAAACAAGCATCCATTCCTTATGATTCTACTGCTGTGGATACCACAGAATATCGACGTCTTATGGGTAGTCTCCAATATCTTACATTTATGTGGCTTGAAATTTTTCATGCTATCAGTCGAGTTTGTCAACATTTTCAAAATCCCTCTGTTGCTCATATTCGAGAAGTAAAAATAATATTACGTTATTTAAAAGAGCCAATGTCCTTTGGTCTCCGTATAATTCACAAGAGTTCACTCGATCTTACTAGATTTAGTGATGCTAACAGGGTCAGCTGCTCCATTACTTGTCGAAGTACCAGTAGGCACTGTATCTTCCTTGGAGCTAATTGTGTTTTGTGGTCATCCAAAAAGTAGCACTGAAGCTGAAATAACATGGATTAGTTTCTTCTATGGGGTATAGGCGTTGTTCTTGGTCGCCCATGTCATATACTTTGTGATATTATTTTTTCTCTTCATATGACCATCAATCTAATACTCCGTGATCATACTAAACACATCGAAATCAATTATCATTTTGTCTGTGAAAAAGTCATCATTTGACAAATCGCTGACATTCTCACCAAACAACTTTCTGGTGATCTCTTCCAATAGTTTTGAACCAAGCTTGGCATTCTGTATGCTTCTTTGCCAAGCTTAAGGGGGCATGAAGACAGTCATGTAATATATACAACCAAGAATACAGCAAGTGCCACAAATCATGGAGATCATAGTGCAGCCAATAAGCAAGCTATTGACAATAGTCAAGACAACACTCCTACCATATTAAGATATATCAATGACATAGCAATAAGGAGTAACTCCTCTAACAGATAATTTTTGTTATTGGCCAATTAGAATATTTCTTGTTTATTTTATAGGTTATTCATAGTGGGGGTATCTGAACTATGTAGGGTGTGACAAATTTATAAATAAACCTTTTTTTTTTTTTTGCATTTTAACACCTAAACTCGTCAAAGTGTATCACCATTCACAACTACACTCTTTCCATCCAAAAACCACTGCGATGCTCATGTGCAGCTCATTTGCAGGGGCAATGGGTGTCTTTTCACCCTAAAAATCTCTAAATCCCTCTCCTTTTAACTTTTTCCATCAAATAATTTTTTTTTGGAATCTCTAAACAAAAAAACACGATAACAATAGGGAAAGAAGAAAAAGCATGGATTCTCCTCAACCTATTCGGCCTAAAAGCTTTATGGACTCTTTAATCTCACTCAATTTATTTTCTAACTTCTCTAACAAATTGGGTGGAAACCCAAAAATTAGGGTACAAATTCTCTCATTTTTCCATATGGATAGCATGGATGGTGGAACTCAAATGTTGGACCCAACAATGTGTTACTTTGGGAGGCCAAGTATCCAGAAAATATCATAGAAGGAGAACAACCAAGGAAGGAGATTCAATGTGTATGATATCTACAGGGTAGGTATGAATTTCTGGTCAGGTGATGTTTTAATTTTTTAGTCACTATTCATAAATTTTAGTATAATTTTTGTGAATCTATGTTAGTGTGGGTGGCTAAATAAACAAATTTGAAATTGAACATAATATTATGTGCAATTGTATATGTATTAGTTTAGGTATTGGTTCTTAGTTTTACAGAGGTTTAAGGTTTATGCATTGTGTGTAATTACAGTTGTATTGCAATCAGTTTCTTGAATATATGCTTGTATTGCACAGTGTGTAATTATACGTTTTAGTTTATGGTGTTGGTTCTTAGTTGTACAAAGGTTTTAAGGTTTACGCATTTGTGTGCAATTATGGTTGGGTTTAGAATTTACAATTAGTTACTTGAGTTGGATGTGTTTCAATTATTGCATGGAAAAGGTAATCGTGGTTGTGGTTTCTTTGTATGGTGTAATCCATCAACGTGTCGAAGGTCGAGATAAATAATAACAAGGTTGCTACCAAGCATGTCTAAAAATGAGGAAGAAAAGTGGTTGCTTAGAAGAATAGTATTTGTGCTCACTGTTGGTTTAGGTGGCAGTTGATAACCCATTCATTTTTTGTTTTTCGTTTTTATTTTTGAAATTTTAGAAAACCAAAAATAAAAAGTGCATTTGATAACCATTTTTCAATATTTATTTTTATTTTTTGATGACACTAGAAACAAAAATGCATAATAAACCATTTTCATTCTCTAAAAACAAAAACCATTTTCAATTTTCTTTCAAAAAAAAACAACGTAGAAAAGTCATTTCTTTTTCAGTTTTCATTTAATTTTTCATGTCCTTGATAATACCAGGATATAAGATAGTCCAAACCAAACTTAGACCTAGGACTTTCCAAATGGGTTCGAAACATGAGACTGTCTAGATACATGAGAAACCCGGGACTACCCAGTCAGGGTAGGAACCTGGAAGTGCCCGTTAGGGCTAAAATCTAGGACTGACTAGATAGGGCCGGTACCCAAGAGCCCTTGGTCAGGGCTTGAAGCCCAGGACTGCTCGGGACTTCTTCGTTGAGGCAAGAACATAGGACTACTCAAATAGGGTTGGTACCTAGCAGTGCTCGATCAGGGTAGGCATTCGAGAGTGCCCATCGAGGGTAGAATTTCGGAGTGCTCGTCGGGGCTAGAACCAAAGATCACCCAGACGGGGTTTAGGAAATGTAGACTGCTCATCTGTGGCCGAGACCACGAACTGCTCGAATAGGGCCGAAAACTGGGACCACCTAATCGGGGCCAAACCCCAGTGATTTCCAATTAGGGTTGGAGCTTGGGACTTCCCAGTCGGAGCAGGTACTCAGGATTGCCCAATCGAGACTTCTTATCACCCATACTACATAGACAGAATCGTCCTCTAATACCCATAATACCTAGATGGCCATGATTCAATGTTCGACATTAATCGAATATGGATTTGTATAAATTCATTTATAAAGTTTTTAAAAAAATGCAAAAAATTAATGAAAATAAGAACAAAAAATGGTTGTTGTTTTTCAATTTTTTTTAGCAAAAACATAAACAAAAAACCATAAACAAAAACTAAAAACTAAAAACAAAAACAGACAATTAACTATGGTTGTTGCATTACCAAAAGCATCCTTAATTGTCTGTTTATTTTATGTTACCGTTATATATCCCAATGTAGGTGTGTTTAGTGTAATTTATGAATAGACAAGTGTTGTTTGGACATGTTTATTTTTGTGTAAAACTCAGAGTAATATTAATAAAGTTTGAACAAGTTTAATTTGTACTTTATGTTGTACTTATATGTGGGAGCATCATTACATTGTGGCATTGCATAATCAAAACTTGTAATAATGGTAATAACTAACACAAATAGAACTCAATATATAAAACTTGACTTTAGTACGTGTACTAATATGAACATTGCATTGTGGCCTTGCTATTAATTTAAATGTAACAAAATAGCATTTATGTACATTGTCATTGTTGGTACTTTACCAATACAAGGCACTTCTAAAATCTACATTCCAGTTTATTAGTACTTTACCAATACCAAAAGTACATAAATCCATCCTAAATGTATCTATTCAAAATATGCAATTACATGTAACTACTTTGTATTTAATACAAATATTTCAAAATGACCATTCTCCTATTCCAATCATCTGTATATGACTCTTGTTCATTGGCTTGGTTTGTGAGCATGTAATCTTGGTCTCCTTGCCTGCACAGCCAATAGTTCACAATTACTTACAAATACAATTTATCATTATAATTAATTTACAACATCCACTAAGGCATCAAACTCACTTACAGTTTATCCAATGGGATCATTACGATTGGTTCACTATCTTGGTTTATTTGTCACTGTGACACTGACGTTGAAACTGTACTTGATGAAATAGTTGCTCTTTTTTGTTGTCTTGATTGTTTTGTTCTTTACTTTTTGGGGCTTGGTGGAGTAGCATCCTACAATAAGCAATGAAGAATGATTATGATACAACAAATACATTATGTAATAGTAAATAGGATGAGTAAATAGTTACCGTTCCTCATGCACTAGCTGCTACATTTCTTTTTCATTTTATTGGTGCTCTTGATGCTTTTGCTTTTGTTGGTGCTTCTAGTGCATAATGTGGTGCTGGTGGTGCTAGTGGTGCCTCTGTTTTTGTTTTTGTGGCCTCAGTCTCCTTCAAACAAACAAAAAAACAATATCAAGTACATATATTGTAACATACATGTACTAACACCTAATATAGATATGCAATTGTAATTGTACCTAAATAGGGGATTGTCTTATGAACATTCTGCATAGCTTTGCTTTGTAGGTTGGGTCCCCACACTTGCTACATGTCATCATCAGCCTGTCTTTCTCAACTTTGTACCATTGTTGATCTCTTTAGTGTCCCTCCTCCTATATTTTATTGGACTTCCAGCTTGCTTGTGGAATTTAGGAGGGTGCACAGGGTGAATTGGGATTATGGCCACATTGCTAGCTCATTCATTAAGCATAAAACATGGGTGCAGCCCTTAATGAATGAATCTTTTTTTATACTAGACGTCTAGAAACCCTATTGGATCCATATACCTGGACAATACGGCAGACATGGCATGTGAACGTGTAATTCTAGTTAAATCCCATATCAAAAAACAGGCATGCTACCCTAAGTCCACAACATATTGGCTGCCATCAGCCACTCTAACTTGGAATATCATATTTTCTACCAAGTCACAAATACATAGCCCTGATTTCCACTTCATCTTATGTATAATCATGGTAACCCTAGGTCCAAGCTAACCAGTCCACTTCTCAACTAACAACATGCTTTTGTCAACCCTTTTCATCATATACACCAGCAATCCTTCTAAAAGTGTGATAATGGGCTTGTCCCTTACAGGGAATATTGCCTAATTGAATGATTCACTCATATTATTCAGGAGAATATTTATCAAATTTGAGTTTTGTATTGAAGTGGTATTTACTCCAATGGGTTGCGGATACTTAATCCTGGACATCTCAGCATGGAATCTAGGAACTATCCCGATCCTTACAGCAGCCCACAACCTTTGTCTAAACGATAAACTTTTGTTTTAGGTGCTGAAGTCCTTGTAGAAATGCATAATATAATGCCTATGGTTTGCATTGGGCACTAAATCATCCAATGCATTTACTAGGCTATTTTGTTTAATAGACATAAATTTCCAACAATGACCATCAGACACTCCCAAGTCCTTAATCAGAAACTCTAAAAACCAACTCCAAGAATTCTTCCTCTCAACCTCTACTAGATAAATTCAACTAGATAAATAGCATTACCTACATCTATCCCTATTATATTGAGTAACTGACCTTGATGTTGCTTTTTTATATGGTGTTGTGCTGAAAATTATATTACTTGCAAATGCACGAATCAACAAGTAATAAAATGGTTTTTAAAAGAAAACTGAATATCAATCCCACAAAGAATAATGTCTCTAGTGAAGAAAAATAAATTCTATTGCTAACCAAATCTATTAAAGTAAAATAAGAGTGATTGTTTGATTGGTTTTGTGTAACAAAGCATGAATAAAATATGAAAGCAATTAAGAAAAATAAAACAAGGCAACAAAAGAAAATAAGCAAAGGTTCAAAAATATTGATGGAACAAGGATTATGACTTCACCACTATTAATCATGTTAAGCCTTAATGCATGACAAATTCATTAGTTAACCTCTCTTAACCTAAAGTGACCAAAAGTTGATCAATAAAATCATCTTGATCTAGCAAGCACAAAATAGTTTAATCATCCCAATCTAAACTACCAAATTTAATCCCCACAACATGCAAACCCAATAAGCTCTTGTTAAGGTGTTACTAAGCATGATGATATCCCTATCTACCATGTATTTCAATGCAAACAATACTATATCCTTTATCCCTAAGTGAATACAATACTAAATCAATCACTTTTTCATGAAAGCATCAAGAACAACAATGAAATATTAACTATCACTTTGAATCAAAATCAAACATGCATTAGAAACTAATTAGTTATAATAGAGCTACACCATAATCCTTATAAAAACTTAGCTACTCATGTTATTAGAGATAGCCATCAATAAATCAAATGGAAACATATTATGAATAATAAAAAAAAAGAAAAAACAAATTCAAGATCTTACTGGCTGTCGAATTCCCCTCTATTCCTCCTCCAATTGCTTCTCCAAATTAATATGCTCCAAGAACAATGTTGAACTCCTCCAATAGTGCTGGCCAAATTCTCCCTCTTTTAAACACTTGTATAGCCGAAATCTCCTAGCTATAAACCTCTAAAAAGAACTGAAAATAATGTAGAAGACTTAACACTCTAGACCTTAGACTACTGACTTTCTCTCTATATTTCTCTCTTTCTTTAAAGCTTCAAGGTGTAAGGTATTTATAGGAAAAGTTTACTAATTGAGATAGAAAATACTCTAAAGTTAAAAACTCACTCTAAGTCTATTCTTCCAAGATAATAGGAGATTAAATATAAAACAACAATCAATTTTCCCTACATTCTCTCATATGGCCAGCCTTATGGTGTTAAATAGGTCATTGGTGCCCTCAAAAGGATGTCACATTCCCACTTAGATAAGAAAACAATCTATATCTCTTTAGGAATCACATTTCTTTCCAACTCTAATTCATCCTCCAGTTAATATTTCAATTAATATTATTAGAATAATCTAAACTTCCCAAGTGGCATATGATGTGGCAATAATAATACACTTGGCTCAAGAATGATGATGTGGCATCCCCAAACTAAATAAACTCATAGGTGGCATCCTAGTTGGCAAAGACACTTCTCTTGATATCTTCATTGTTCATCAGGCAGATTCCAAGTACACTTTGGATAACCAAATGAGCTCTAAATTCACTAATTTTAGTTGTAGAATTTAGATCTATGTATTATATTTCCATAAATATCTTGATCGCACAAAATAGACACTTAAATGTCATTTCTTCCAAGGTAGTGTAAATCTATCACAACTGCTAAAATTGTTCATCTTCAAATTCAAACTGGTACTGATTGGATGATCCAATTACAATAAAACTTTCATGAATCATTAACAACTAGAATCAAACTAAAATTCCATATGTAGCTCCATATATGATTTTTTCCGTAAAAATTGTGCAAAAATACAGCAGTTTCCAAGTAATCATGCAACTCAATACCCTATCTTCTATCAACATAATCAATGCTTTCAAAGTGTGTGTGTGAAATCAAATAATACACTTAATGTCATGCACTTGAATAAATCTACATTAAATAGAGATTGTAAAATATGAACCACTATATGCTTGACATAATTAAATGCTCTCCACTAATGTAGATTAATGCATTACCTTGAATCACTAGGACTTTATAAACTTGTAATGTGAAGGCCAAAGGGTAATAGGTTAGAAGAAAGAAAATGATAGGAAAATAAAATTCAAAGATAGAAAACTTATGAATAATATGCTTATAGAACTTTTTGTTTTGTCCTTACAAATGTACTTTTCTTCTTTCTTCCTTCAAACTCCAAAAAACTTTTTCACAACATTTTGTTTCTCTTCACTTTCACTTTTTTTCACTTTTTTCAACTCCCTTTTGCACTTTTTTTTTTTCTTTTCTCTTTTTTTTTTCTTCTAATTCCTAAATTGTACTTTTTCATTCCTTGCTCAAACATTCTTTTCCACATCAAAGATACATAGTGATAGGCATAAAATGTTAATGTTTTTATGCTACTTTTTATATTGAATTTTAGCTAGTTTATAATTAATTGTTAATGAAAAGTACTTAATTACTTGATTTTTTAGTAAAAGGAAGATAAAAGCTGGAATTACTGTATTTCTACACAACCTTTATTGAGAAAATCATATCTGGAGTTAAACTTTGAGGTTTTGTGCGATTATAGTTGCAAATGATTTCTAATTAACTAGGCTTCAATTCTATAAAGTTTCATTGCAATTGATTTGGCCAATCAGTATCAGTTTGATTTACAAGTTCAACAATTTCATTAGTTGCTGCAAATTTACACTATCTTAGGGAAATTGAAATTTGAGTGTCTTCCCAATGTCCAAATTGTTCAAACAATATATTCCTGGAAAGCTAAGACATAGACCTAACTTTTTCAACCCTAATCAGTAAATTTAGAGTTCATTTGGTTATCCAAAATGTGCTTGGAATATGCTGACGGTCACTAGTGATATAAAAGGAAACTATATTTGCTTACTAGGATGACATTGATGATTGGACTGCCATGTCATCACACTCCAACCATGTATACGAATTTTGCCACATCATATGCCACATGGGAGGTTAGATTATTCCAATTATATTAATTGGAATAATATTTAGAATAAAAGGAATTAGAGTTAGAGACAAATTTGGTTCCTAAGGAAATATGAAATATTTCCTAAATCCTAGTGTGAACATGAGACACAAAATACCCTTTTGTCCTTGAGGTGGCCAGCCATATAGGGGAATTATGGAAGTTTGAGATCATGTTTACATATTATCACCTATATTCTCTAGGTTTTAGAAGGACTCTAGGGTGAAACCTCTCCTAAACCTCTCCTATAAATACCATGCAACATTGAGAAACAATACACAATTCACTACTACCACCCTCATAGCCCACACGGCTGCAGCTCTCTCACAACCCTCGCAGCCGCAACTTTCATTCCCTTTTTCTCCATTCTCACCGCAACAATAGTTTTTCCTAGGTTTTATATTTAGTTTCTAAAGGTTCTCACATAGAAAAGTTGTGATACACAAAGCCAAGTTCAAGGAGAAATTTGGCCAGCCTTGGAGGAATCAACCTTATGACTTTGGATCATAGTTTGGAGAAGCCAAGAGGAGAAGATTGAAGAATAAAATCCAGCAGTCATCAACTTTGGATTTTATTCTTTACTCTTATTCTTTTTGTTATTTTATCTATGGTGTCTCTTCATTATTTGATGGATATTATAGAGATGATGTGTAACTAATTTTCTATGAGAATTATGATGTAGCCCTATTATGACTATTTTGTGTTTAATGCATATTTGAGTTTCATTCATGTTTAAGGTTAATATTTTATTGTAGTTCTTAATGCTTCAATGAAAAGGTGGATTGCTTTAGTATTTATATTGGCTTAGAAATAAGGGAAATAGATATGGATGGGCAATGAAATACATGGTTATACAAATATTGCATGCCTTAGTGACAACTTTAACAAGATCTTATTGGGTTTGCATGTCTTAGGGCTTAAACTTCAGTATTTAGATTATAGATAATTAAATACTTTGTCCTTGCTATATTAGAATGCATTGAGAAATCAATTTTTAGTCACTTGTGGTTAAAGGGGGGTTATCCAATCAATCTATCATGCATTAGAGCTAAATATGATTAATAGTGGTGAAATCATAATCCTTGTTTACTAAAACCTTTGAAATACTTGCTTGCTGCCTTGTTCTTAATTTTAATATTGCTTTCTTTTAATTAATGTTTTGCTACTCAAACAACAATCAATCAAAACAATCTCCTTTTACTTTTATTAATTTAGTTAAAAATTTATTTATTTTTGAAACTAGAGACATTATTCCTCGTGGGATCGATACAGGTGTTCTCTAAGAAATCCATTTTATTACTTGTTGATTCGTGCACTTGCGAGTTAATCAAAATTATACGACAACACATAGGAGCCAAGTTTCACCACCATCATTTCCACCCCCAAATTATTTTCTACTTTACTCCACAAATATAAATTAATAAGCATATATCCATTTCAACATGTATAGGGCAGGGAAAAATATATTTAGGCTCAAAAAGGTAAGTCAATGTGGTTTAAAGAACAAAAAGCTGTAATATGAAATCTTTTATGGATCCTAAAAATGGCTCAAACATGGTACCAACAGATAAATATTCAAAGGTAGGCGAGAAAAGCTCAAACTCGAAAACAAAAATGGCCTAAATCATATTCAAAGTAATGCATTTCTCTAGGATTTCGCCTTATGCATTAATTATGCAAGTTCTGGAGTTCAAAGATAATAAATCTAGTTTAATGCAAACAGTCTCCAAAATACAATCTAAATCATTAATATTTGACAAAGAACTCAAAATAGTTTTGAAAGTAATAACATGCAAATTTGATCCGGAATTACTTTTTGATCAATAAAAATATATCATTCATAAGCTTGATTAGGGCCATACATGGGTTGAAAGTCGTCTTCATCAAAAACACTACTTTCATTTAAATCATCCCATCTAACATTCATTCTATTTCTTCTTTCATCTTCAAGGACAAGATGCTCAGGCATATTTACTTCTTCCCTCTCTGTACCAATGTTATTAGAATCAATGCTCTCTTTAACACATTCTTCAATAGGCTCATCCATGTCCATTGAGCTTTTCTTTAAAGTTTCGGCCACACCCCCCTAAGGGTTCCAAATTTCTCTTTTATTTTTCCAAAGCCAAATCTCTTTTCACTATCCTCTTCCCCTCTACTTCTTCATTGTAAGTCTAGCTATCTTCATCTGGATCTTCTTCCTCCACACATTCTTCACTTTTGGCCTCCTTTTTTAGAACTTGCTTGACTTTTCTTCTTAGCCGAATCCTTCATGTCACTCTCATCTAAGTTAATAATCTCCTCTTTACATGGAATTCTCTTAACTTATACACATTAAAATTTTTTTTTAACAAGGGGCACATCTAACCTTCTTTCATTGCTTAGCTAAGCTACTTGGACATCCTCCTTTGGATTTATTTTTGTTTGACTTGGAAGAGTGGCCATTGGTCTTTGAATAGCTTGAGCGAGTTACCCTATTTGAATAACTAGTCCTTTTATTGCTGCCTTTCTTGCCTACATAAAAGCACTAGAAGTTTTATTCATTTTTATCATAGATTGCTCAAGTAAAGACATATTAATAGGTGAAGAATTATGAGATTGAGTTTGAGGTTGAGATGTCTTTTAAAAATTTGAGAACTGGAATTGTTGATGTTGTTGAGATGGAATTTGATAGATTCCTCTTTGTTGTCCTACTTGGGTATTTGGATTGTCTCTCCATGAAAAATTTGGATGGTTTCTCCATCATGATTGTAAGTGTCGAGAATTCTCTAACAAAATTAACATCTTTAGATTCATAAGATTGAATAAAAGAAGTTCCTAATTGACAATTAATACTTTCATGATTATCCCCACAATATTCACAACAATTAAAATTAAAAATATTGGAAATATTATTTAAATTGTTGGAACCCAAGGTCTCAAGTTGCTTTGTGAGAATTGCAAACTTGAGTAGTGAATTTATCTATCTTATCCTCTTCATGGATAGCCATGGTCTTCTTAGAATGTTGGCTCTTTTCATTTGTCCATTATGAATTATTCATTGCCATCTCTTCCAATGGACAAATTGGCAACTTATTGATTCCATTGTGAATTATTGATTGCCATCTCTTCCAAAAGCTAAAGACTGTAACCAACTTTTAACTCTATCCCTTAGGGTAAAAGGAAACAACCTAAGTTTGACAGCATCCTCAATAATTACATTGTATTTCACTAACTCACATACATCACAAAAATTTGATATATGTTGGTTAGGATCCTCATTAAGTAACACTCCAAATTGATAATTATTGAGCATAAACATTGTAATAGGTTTGACCTCAAAACTAGGTGCATCAATAGGTGGTTGTTGTGGTATATTTTAAATTAACTCGCAAGTGCATGAATCAATAAGTAATAAAGTGGATTTCTTAAAAAGAAAACTGATATCGATCGTACGAGGAATAACATCTCTAGTACTGAAATTAAATAAATTGTAAATTAAATCTAGAAAAGTAAAAGAGTGTTTGATTGATTGATTGTTGTTGTGTAACCAGGTATGAATTAAAAAGAAAGCAATATTAAAAACAATAACAAGGCAGCAAGTAGTTTATCAATATTTTAAGAAAACAAGGATTATTGCAACACCACACTCTCTCTCCAACCAATTTTGTCTCCAATTTAGCCACCGCACTTCAGACGGTATGGAGTTTTTTGTCAGACTTCCTAGGAGGTCACCCATCCTAGGAATGCTCCCACTGGAGCACGCTTAACCCCAGAGTTCTTCTAACTCTGAAGCCAAACGCTCTGAAAAGGCCTTGGTTGTTAAGAGAGTGCTTACTTTACATTTGAACCATTACTACATGACCCCCTTTCCACACCCGGGCGATGTGGGATTGGACACCGATCTCTGCCAGTAAGGTAGCCTGCCAGTGCCTCGCACCCGCCCACACTTACTCTGGTTATGCCAGTAAGGTAGCCTGCCAGTGCCCTTTGCACCCGCCCACACTTACTCTAGCTTTTTAGATCCGGGTCGTCACAATCCACCCCCCTCCGGGGCCCAGCGTCCTCGCTGGCACATTTCCGATCGGGTACAGGCTCTGATACCATTTGTAACACAAATGCACATTTAATCTTAAATCATCAATAATTTAAATCAGAATATAATATATTTAATAAGCATAATTTAAAAGCGCAAGAAATTTCAATCAAAGGCAGTGAAGGTGGATGGAGTTGATAAAGGATTATGACTGCACGATCGACTACCACCCTAGAAAGGCTAATGTGGTAGCTGATGCTTTGAGTAGGAAAGCTACAGGCTCTTTGGCGTATGTACAATCAGTGCAGCTTCCTTTAATGTTGGAATTAAGGAAGCTAGGTGTTGAGATGACCACTCATCCTTCGGGATGTGTCTTAGCAAATTTTCAAGTTCGTCCAGTTCTTATCGACCGTGTTCTTGAAGCTCAACTACATGATCCACAGTTACTAGAAATCAGAAGAGAGGTTGAGCAAGGTTTGAGGAGCGACTGCTCTGTGAGACATGACGGAGCTTTAGTGATGGGTACTCGTCTGTGTGTACCTGCAAATGAAGAGCTTAAGAGAGATATTATGGAAGAAGCTCACAGTTCCGCTTATGCTATGCATCCCGGTAGCACTAAGATGTATCGAACTCTGAAACCACATTATTGGTGGGTTGGAATGAAAAGAGAGATAGTAGAGTATGTCTCTAGATGTTTGATGTGTCAGCAGGTGAAGGTTGAAAGACAAAATCCTTAAGGATTGTTATAGCGTTTACCTATTCCTGTTTGGAAGTGGGAACATATTACCATGGATTTTGTATTTAAGCTGCCGCGCACTCCAAGGAAACATGATGGAATTTGGGTAATTGTTGATCATCTAACTAAGTCTGCACATTTCCTACTTGTTCGTGAGACGTTTTCACTGCGAAAGTTGGCTGAGTTGTTTGTGAATCATATAGTGAGCTTACATGGAGTTCCAGTATCTATAGTGTCGGACAGAGACGCAAGGTTCACTTCAAGGTTTTGGAAGAAGTTACAAGAAGCACTTGGTACTCAATTACTTTTCAGTACCGCTTTTCATCCTCAGACAGATGGTCAGTCAGAGAGGACGTTTCAAACTCTAGAGGACATGTTGAGGTCGTGTGTATTGCAGTTTAAGGAGAATTGGGAATTCCACTTACCGTTGGCCGAGTTTACTTATAATAATAGTTACCATGCCAGCATTGGAATGTCACCATACGAGGCATTGTATGGAAAGCAATGTCGGACTCTGTTGTGTTGGGACGAAGTGGGTGAAAGAAAACTCATCGGATCTGAGTATGTTCAGATGACAATTGATAAGGTAAAAGTCATCAGAGATCGTCTGAAGGTAGCTCAACACAGGCAAAAGAGCTATGCAGATAAAAGAAGAAAGGATCTCGAGTTTGAGGTTGGAGATTGGGTTTTTTTGAAGTTGTCACCTTGGAAAGGTGTCATACGTTTTGGCAGACGTGGGAAGTTAAATCCGAGATACATTGAACCGTATGAGATAACTAAGAGAGTGGGCCCAGTTGCTTATGAGCTTGCCTTACCTGAGGAACTTTCACGGGTCCATAATGTGTTTCACGTCTCCATGCTACGAAAATATTTGCCAGACCCTTCTCACGTGCTAGAGTCGCCAACTATCAATCTACGTGAGGATTTTTCTTATGAGGAGCAGCCAGTTAGAGTTATGGAAGAGAAAGAGAAAGTTTTGCCTAATAAGACAATCCCGATCGTTAAAGTTATTTGGCAAAACCATGGTGTGGAAGAGGCGACATGGGAACCTATAGAGTTGATGTTGCAACAGTATCCTTACCCTTTTTCAATGAAGTAGGACTTTAAATTTCGTGGACGAAATTCTTGTAAGGGGGGTAGGTTTTAACATCCCGTTTTGAGAAAAATAATAAAATTTCAAGTTTGACCAGTTTGACCTTAAGTGGGCCCCATGGTTGACTTTTTGTACAGTTATGTTTCAGCTTTGACTTTGGTACCGTTGCGTAGAGCTAGTCGATACGAGTTCGTAGACTAGTAATACGCTTGATTCGGAGTTAAGACCAAAAATTGATATTAAGTGTGAGAAAAGACGAAAATGCCCCTGTCTTCATCCTTAAATTTTTTGGCCAAGGTCTGGAATTTTCCAGCCCACACCCGAGACTTCCCCCACCTTCACCGCGCCACTTTCGCACGCCGGTAGCCGCCACACTGTGGCCGGACTTGGCCGACCACCACCCCTAGATCGAAGCCGGCAACCTCCTCTTCCTCCCTGTACCGGTGGTTCACCGTGAAACGACCCAGATTGCCGGAAATTGCAGCGAGACCGAGGGCTAATGCAACCCGTGCAACCGTGCACTGTTACGACACCACCTTTGGCCGGCCATATCTCCCTGTTCCCGTGGAGTTAGGGAGCGTGCTTGGTACCGTTGGAAAGCTGGTGCGACGATCTAAATTTTGGTACCAAGATTGACACCGGAGACTGCCGTATCAAGTCGGAAAACGGCCGCGAAGTCTCAAAAAAACCACCCGCGACAGCCACTTTTCCACCTAGATCTACTCCGATCGCCGACGAGTGGGGCGACACAGCCACCACCACGACCTTCAGACGACGCCGGCGACCAGATCTGCACTTTCCCGAGCTCCGACGACCGCCTCACGCGCCACACGCGCCGCCTGACCCGAGCTCCACGCGCCGTCGCCGATCTGCTCCACCACCGGCGAGTGGTGGTGCACCACCCATCCAGGAAGCTTCCCCTCGTGCCAGTGAAGCTAACCCAGGTTGTTCCCCCTATTTTCTCCGCCGTTAAGCCCCTCAACGGACTCAATCTTTGGCCGGATCTTCCTTCCCTCCGGCGGAGCCACCGGCGGCGAGTGAGTGCTCACCTCCCGTCCCGACGCGTTCCGGGGGTGGTGGGCAAGCTTGCTGTCCAGTCAATTTGACCCAATTTCAGTCGGATTCGGAAACGCCCAATTCTGGTTGAGGTCCGATCTTCCGGGATTGATTCCGACCATTGGCGAGGACGAATCTTGAAATTGAAGGTAGATTCTCGTTCCTTGCATCTTCAATTTCGTTTCGGTATAAAGTTTGTTGAAATCATACTTGAGACTGAATAATTCAAATTTTGGGGATTTTGCCGTTACGGGCATTTTGTTAATTACTGAAATTGAAGGGCAATTTTGGTATTTAGTGTTTTAATCTTGTAGTTGGAGACTTAGAGGACTCCTCTGAGCCTTTGGTTAGTTTTTGGTAATTAAAAGATTTTCGGTAATTATTGTTAGGTGTTCGTGCATGTTCGAGGGCTGGACCAGAGATCCAGCAGGAGCACGCGTCAGACCAGTGAGTGCATTTATTTTCTAAATCATTTTTGGATTATATATTATTATGATTTAACTGCATATGATTTGTTTTGATTGAAATTTTTTGCGCTTTTAAATTATGTTTATTAAATATATTATATTCCGATTTAAATTATTGATGATTTAAGACTAAATGTGCATTTGTGTTTTAAATGGTTATCGGTGATTTTGATATTTTGGATATTTACAGTTTTGTGAAAATTGGTGATTTAAAGAAAAATTATGGCTTTTGTGGAATTTAAGAATTTTGGGGCAATTTTCTAATATGCAAAATATTTGATTGTTTTTCGTAAAATTTTTCAAAAGAGAACATTTTGGAAAATTGTTTAAAAGTAAAAGGATTTGAAAAATTGTTGATATTCGATGATGGAAGATTTTAGACATGATTTTGAGGAGTACCACACTGTATCGAGATGTTGATTGAGATGTATTATTATGCGCTATATGTATTATGCCATCCTCTGCTGCGGACACGTGTCGAAGAGAGATGATGAGGATCCTGCCATGACGGATTTGGGACGCCAGTTCGTTGTGATGAGTTTACCCCCCCTCCCCCGCCTGTGACGCCATCAAGACGCTGAGGGTCACACGGCACGATACTATGCTGTGGTACCGATTTGGATTTATATGATTTGGATTTATATGGATTTGGATTTATATGATTTGGATTTATACGATTTGGATTTATATGGGTTGATTTATATGATTTGGATTTATACGATTTGGATTTATATGGATTTGTTTTATATGATTTGGATTCATACGATTTGGATTTATATGATTTTCGATTCACGATTGCAGTTATGATTTTGTATTCANTCATGGATTTTGCCTCATGGTTTTAGATTGTGGATTTTGAATTTATGGGTTGGAGCCCATGGTATTTGGTTTTAAATCGGTTTTAGATTTAACAAATGTTTCTACTTGCCATTTTATACAAACATGATTTACAAATAAATTTAATGTTTGTTGTTGAGATTATATTTATGGTTTTAATGATTGATTCGTGATTTCAATGATCGTTTTAAATTACGTTTTTGCCCCATAAACCGTTTTATAATGATTTTATGATTTTGGGGATAAAACTAAGGGGTTTGCGAAATGATTTTCAAAACGGGAAACTTTTCAACTGAGTGACGTAAGGTTTGAGTGTAAAGAATTTAATATTGAACTTATATTTTGTAGTTATCTAGGAGCACTCACGGAGATATTTATATCTCACGTTTTGTGTTTTTTAACTTCGTTCCCTAGATCCTAGCTGCAGGTCCTCGTACTTGACTTCCGCCACCGCTTCTTTTTATGTATTAGACTCTTTTCCTTTATTTCCGTTTATCATTGGATTTGTATTATTATTATTTTTCTGTCTATCACTCTTAGTGGCTCTGTCATTCCCACTTGCTTCAAACCCACATTATTGGTTGAGTATGAAATTCTTATTGTTGCATGGCATACTTTAGTTTATAATTTATATCTTATCTACTTTTCATCATATTTATTGATTTATTGTTTATTAAACCCCTTTTCGGAGAAAGACTCTGTCTGCTACCCTGAAGGCTGGTGGATTCTTCCTCAGGAGGGGCCTCTCTGGAGAATCTGGAGGGATTTCCGGGGCTGGTCCTGTCAGCTTGACTTCACCACTATTAATCCTATTTAGCCCTAATGCATTATAGATTCATAGGTTAACCCCCCTTTGACCATAAGTGACTAGAAGTTGATTCCTCAATGCATTCTAATCTAGCAAGCACAGCGTATTTAATTATCTCTAATATAAATATGGAAATTTAAGCCCTAAGACATGTAAACCCAATATGTTCTTGTCAAAGTTGTCACTAAGGCAAGCAATATTCCTATAACCATGTATTTCATTGCCCATCCATATTTATATCCCTTATTCCTAAGTCAATATAAATCCTAAATCAATCCACCTTTTCATGGAAAGCATTAAGAACTACAATGAAATATTAACCTTAACATGAATCAAACTCAAATATGCATTAAACACTAAATATTTATAATAGCTACACATCATCTCTAAATTATCCATCAAATAAATAAGAGATAACATAGTTTAAATAGCAAAGAAAATAAGAGAACAGAAATCAAATCCAAAGTTGATGGCTGCTGTAAATTAGTCCTTCACTCTTCTTTTCTTGGCTTTTCCAAACTATGATCCAAGTCACAAGGTTGACTCCTCCAATGGTATGGCCCAAATTCTCCCCTGTGCTAGGCTTTGTGTATCATAATCTTACTATGAAATGGCACTTAAAACTGAATATGAATCATTAAATAAAGCTGTTGTTTTGCTATGAGAATGGAGAGTATAAGAACAAGGTGTGCGGCTGAAAGGGAGAGAATGTATCCGTGAGAATGGTAATGTGAATTGTGTAAAAACGTCCAGCCGTGAAGGCTGTTGAAAAGTGGAGCCGTGAGGGCTGTATGGCGTGTCTTTGTCTTTCACAATGCATGATATTTATAGGGAATGTTTAGGAGATGTTTAACCCTAAAACCCTTCTAAAACCTAGAGAATATAGGAGATAATATGTAAACTCAATCTCCAACTCCCATATTTCCTAGCATGGCCGGCCACTTCAAGGAGAGTAGGGTAAATTGTGTCACATGTTCAGACTAAAAATAAGGAAACATTCCTTATCTCTTTAGAAATCAAATTTGTATTCAACTCTAATTCTTTTTAGTCTAGATATTATTTCACTTAATATAATTAGAGTAATCTGACCTTCCATGTGGCATATGATGTGGCAAATTTCGTACACATGGCTAAAGTGTGATGACATGGCAGTCCACTCATCAATAGCATCTAAGTAAGCCAAAATACTTTCCTTTTATATCTTCCATGACCTCTAGGTCGATTCCAAGTACCTTTTGGATGACTAAATGGACTCAAAATTTATTTATTCTGGTTTCAAAAGTCAGGTCTACGTCTCAGCTTTCCAGGAATATCATGTTTTCATAATTTGGACACCGGGAAGACACTCAAATTCTAATTTCTCCCAGATGGTGTAAATCTGTCCAACTGTTGGAAATATTGATTTTGTAAATCAAACTGGCACTGATAGGTCAAACCATTTGCAATGAAACTTTGCAGCATTGAAGCCTAGTGAATTATGAATCATTTTCAACGAAATCGCACAAAAACTCAAAGTGTGGCTGTAGATATGATTTTCTCAGTAAATGTTGCGCAGAAATACAATAATTCTAGCATTTGTATTTCTTTTACTGAAAATAGAAAAATACAGTAATTAAGTACTTTTCATCAACAATTAATCATAAACTAGCTTAAATTCAATATAAAAATTGGCATAAAAACATTAACATTTTATGCCTATCAGTGGTCTCCTAATACAAGAATATCCTCAACCATTTTAGGTACAGCATAATCCCCAATGGTCCTATAATCTTGATTATTAGGAACTTCATGAACTATAGGGTTATTTTGGTTTTTCATAGTATCCTCCCTTTTAGTATTTCTAAACCAAGTTTTTCTAACTTCACTTCTCCTTAATCTCCTCAAATCTCTCTCAGAAAATTCACTATTGGCTAGTAAACTCATAAAACAAAAGAAACAAAAACGAAAACAGGAAAAACAAAATTTAAATTAACAAAATAAGAATTTCAGCAACTAAAAATCAAATTAAACAAACTAAATAAACTCAAAAGATTAAACTAAATGCAAACCAAATAAAACTCAAAGAAAACACAAACCTAAAGCAATATAAAACTAAAAACGACAAAGAAATCGAATTAAAAACAGAAACAAAAATGCAGTAATTTTTTTTTAAACAAAACTCAAAATTCAGTAAATTAAATCCTAAAAACACCAAAAATATTATTATTAATTTTTTTTAAAAACCAAAAACAATTAATAAAACCTAATCACACAAAATAAATTTCACTACTTAGCTACTTCGATTTCCTCCTTCAAACTTGAATTGAATTGCTTTAGATCCAAGAAAGCCTTTGAATTGATGTTCTTCAATGGCTAAAACCAAACCTAAAAAAACCAAAACAAAAATATACCTAAAAACATATATTAATCAACAATAAAATTTAAATCAACATTAGACATTATTATTCTCAGTCAACGGTGCCAAAAACTTGTTGTGGTGAAAATTAGATTACTTCCAAGTGCACGAATCAACAAGTAATAAAGTGGTTTTTAAAAGAAAATCGAATATCTATCCCACAGAGAATAATATCTCTAGTGAAGAAAAATAAATTCTATTGCTAACTAAATCTATTGAATTAAAATAAGAGTGATTGTTTGATTGGTTTGTGTAACAAAGCAAGAATAAAATAAGAAAGCAATTAAGAAAATAAAACAAGGCAGCAAAAGAAAATTAGCAAAGGTTGAAAAAATATTGATGGAACAAGATTATGACTTCACCTCTATTAATCATGTTTACCCTTAATGCATGACAAATTCATTAGTTAACATTTCTTAACCTAAAGTGACCAAAAGTTGATCGATCAAATCATCTTGATCTAGCAAGCACAAAATAGTTTAATCATCCCCAACCTAAACTACCAAATTTAATCTCTACGACATGCAAACCCAATAAGCTCTTGTTAAAGTGTCACTAGGCGTGATGATATCCCTATCTACCATGTATTTCATTGCAAACAATACTATATCCATTATCCCTAAGTGAATACAATACTAAATCAATAACTTTTTCATGAAAACATAAAGAACAACAATGAAATATTAACTATCACTTTGAATCAAAACCAAACATGCATTAAAAACTAATTAGTTATAATAGGGCTACATCATAATCCAAAATAAAAACTTAGCTACTCTTGTTCTCCGAAATAGCCATCAATAAATCAAAGGGAAACATATTATGAATAATAAAAAAATGAAGAAAAGAAAAAACAAATCCAAGATCTTAGTGGCTGCCGAATTCCCCTCTATTCCTCCTCCAAGTGCTCCTCCAAATTAATATGCTCCAAGAACAAGGTTGAACTCCTCCAATAGTGCTGGCCAAATTCTCCCTCTTCTAAACACTTGTGTAGCCGAAATCTCCTTGCTATAAACCTCTAAAAAGGACTAAAAATAATGTAAAAGACTTAATACTTCTGACCTTAGACTTCTGACTTTCTCTGTATATTTCTCTCTTTCTTTGAAGCTTCAAGGTGTAAGGTATTTATAGGAAAAGTTAACTAGTTGAGCTAGGAATGACTCTATAGTGAAAACCTCACCCTAAGTCTATTTTTCTAAGAAAATAGGAGATAAATTATAAAATATAAAACGAGAATCAAATCTCCTATTAAACCTCACATGGCCGGCTCTATGGGGATAAATAGGTCATTGGTGCCCTCAAAATGATGTCCCACATCCAATTAGATTAAGAAAGTAATCCATATCTCCTTAGAAATTTAATCTCTTTCCAACTCTAATTCTTTCTCAAATTAATATTATTGGAATAATCTGAACTTCCCAAGTAGCATATGAGTTGAAATAATAAAACACCTTGATGGAGAGTGATGAAGTGGCAACCCCCAATCATCTATGCATAGGTGGCATCCATGTTGGCAAAGACACTTCCCTTTATATCATCAATGTTAATCTAGCAGATTCCAAGTACACTTTTGATGACCAAATTAACTCATAATTCACTGATTCTAGTTGTAAACTTTAGTTCTATGTCTTATCTTTCCATTACTATTTTGATTGCACAAAATGGACTCTATTAAAGTACTCTAATGTCAATTTCTCCAAGAGAGTGTAAGTTTGTCGCCACTGCTAAAAATGTTCATCTTCAAAATAAAACTGGTACTGATTGGCTAATCTAATTGAAATAAAAATTTACATCATTTAACCTTGATTAATAATGAATCATTAGCAAGTTGAATCGTACAAAAATCCGATGTGTAGCTGCAGATATGATTTTTTCAGTAAAGATTGCACAGAAATACAGCAACTTCTAGCATTTATCCTTATTTCTCTAAAAATAGAAAAATACAACAATTTAGTTTTTTTGATTAAAAATTAACTCAAAACTAGCTAAAATATAACATAAAATATGGCATAAAAATAGTAACTTTTTATGCCTATCATATGGCAACTATCAGGGTAAATTATCAGCATGCATTCTTGAAGAAACCATTCTCACATGCAGATAAACATATATAAACTCTTTCAAATAGATTTTTGGTCCCTTGGTCCATTTGTTCCAACATTAGAAAATTTCAACTCTTCATAGTTTGACCATAGTTGCTCATACTGTAAGCCAATAGATCTTTGTATAGTACTTAGAGCTCTCCTCCTAGCCTTATAGAACCTAGGTCTACTTACTTCACATTGACACTGTTGTTTGACTGTTTCAAAGAAAGCAATATATGTCTATTTAGGATCTGCCCCAAAGTTAGCCAAGTACTTCTCACCTAATCACCTAGAGTTTAACTCTATGATTATTAAATACATTTCCATAATAGGTATGCTTGTCTGCAAAAGTCTTGATCTTGTAGGTTTTGCCATCCTTCTAAAATGAAGCGCATAACAAACAATCACAGTCATAACCATCAGAACATTCCCTCCACAATTTACTATTAAACTTATTTACTATTTGCTATGTTATCTCATACTATACTATTTCCTTCTTAACATCCTCAACACAGCTAAACATCATCACTAGTTTAAACTGAGGATCTGCCATGTCAATCTTTTGCATTGAAATCATGCCAATGCCTGCACCTTACTCTCATTTCTTCATCATCACTGTCAGAACTAGTCAGACTGTCCGACTGATCCCTGTTATCATATTCTATTTCAAACCATCATCTATGTCTTCATTTTCCACCATGACTGCCTCCTCAATATTTAACCTACTCCATTCAACATATTTTCATCAAAGGCAACATTGTCATTTTCTCAAACATATTTTTATTGCTGGAAATCAAAATCATTGTTGTTATCTTTATCCTCAACAATATTACATGACCTCTCATCATTTCCACTTCATGCACTGATCTTGGATGCTTGGGCAGTTCAAATTCATATTCAAAGTCAAAATAGGGTGGCTGATTTCATTTTGATTAATTTCTGAAGCTGCTAGATGAGGTTCATGTGGACTGGATATCTCAAAGTGGGCTTCGGGTTGTGCTTGTTTAATTAATGAGGGTTGAGGTAGACTGGGTGTGTCAATGTGGACATCAAGTTGTGTTTGGCTAACATAAGGGGGCTGAGAATCAGTTTCATCAATTTCAGAACTATCTGGATGCTCAAAGTGGGCTTCTTGCTTAAGGATTGGGGGTTGAGGTGGACTGGAAGGATCATACTAAGCTTCAGGTTGTGTTTGGCTAAAGACTAGGGATACAGAATGGGGTTCAACTTATGTTTGGCTAACAAAAGAGGGCTAAGAATTAGTTTGATCAATAACATATGAGTTATTGGGGTAGGGTCTCATATGTGGCTCATTTTGGGCTAGCAATAGGGCATGCGTTTTACTAACATCAGCTTCAGATTAGGATGGGTCTGGGGTTCAAGGCCTCTCTAATGGATCTAATACAACTAAAAAGGCTGCAGGTTCCAATTTGGTTAAGTACAGCTCAACCCTATTGTTCTAATGGAAGTGAGTGCTTATCAACATCATCTCTCCATCACTAAAAAAGTATAATAACCCAACATTCTCTAAATCTTTAACAGGATACCTAAAACAAGCACTAACATTGACCCCATAACTTAACTGTTGATTTAATTTCTAAACAACATAGTAACTGTCACAGGGGCAATTCTGAGGGTCAAATTTTTCGTTCCTGTGCGGCCTAAGGCACTTAACCTTAGTCAGCCATCCATCACGAAACTGAGGCTCCATCCCTGCCCAAACCATGCCAGCTTGTATGGTTGCACAACCTGCCTATACAATGTGCATACCATCTGTTTGGTAAAATGCCAAGCACACACAAACATGCATAACAATGGTTAATCACATGCATTCACACTCATAGCAACACACATAATTACGGGGTTCACAACCCTAACCTTTCTATCTCATTAGAATAGGAAATCCGGCCAAGAGCCTAGCAAGGACCACCACATGCACATCTCATGCCTCAAGTGCTTGGTCTCATCCAACCAACCAACCAGTCGGTGCCTAATGCTAGGCTCCAGTATATTACATATGCAAAACCATGCAGTTACAACCCAACTGCCTTAGGTGCGCTGGCACCAACCAGCTTAGGCCACATGGCCATGAAGTGGACAACCCCCAACTATTGGGTTATTTGCTGGCACTTGACAGCAAGCTCCACGTGTCTGGGCAGCCCCTATGATGTCTGCATGCACTCCACCAAGGCTGCTGGACAAGCCAACTGCTGCCCCATGTCTGCCCATCACTAGAAACCACCCATAACTACTGCTAACCGCCAACCACACATGTGCGTGTGCCATGTCAGCCACACACGCCCATTTGCGCACCAAATCCGCACCAACCTGAGCACACACATACACCTACAGGCCTCTTTGTGCCCAAGTCATCGCACCTGCACATGCCTAGCTCATGTCCACCCATATACCACGCACATGTCCGTTGCTGCCTGCCTACCTGCTGCATGCCTGCGTGCTGCCAGCTGCACGTTTCCTACCCACGCAGCCCACTTGCCTGCCTAAAGCACACTAAGCATCAGCCTTGCTTCACCACAACGCAGTCCACTGTGTGTCTGCGTGCCTACCCACACACGCACACTTCACTGCATATCTACTTGCACACTGCCTAGTCGAAGCACAGCTCCCTGCACATATGTGTGCCTACTCACACGCACATGCCATGCTGCGCCGCCTACTCCAAGCAGCCCACTGCGTGCATACATGCCTGTTCGCATGCACACACACTGCCTTGCTTCACCCATGCATGCCTTGCTCGCACACACACGCACTACCACGCTGCACACATGCATGCCTTGCACGCACACACATGCACTGACTCGCTGCATGCCCAGCACCCTGTCTAGCCTACGCGCAGCCCACCTGGGAGCCCCATCCTTGCAAACGCCCCACACACAGCACCTGCCTACATGCTCGCCCACGTCTACCCATATGTCCGCTCAATGTGCTGCCTGCTCACAGCACCCGCGCCCATGTTGCTGCCTGCCTCACAGCACCATGTCCGCCCATGTTGCTGCCTTTCCATAGCACATGGTTGCATCATGGCTGCTACCTCCAGCCACGTTGCCTCAACGTATAGGCATGCCAAGCTACCCGCCCATGCCATGCCCCACTGTGCACCACACACACAGTCACCGCCGTGCTTGCACGAGAATGCACCCATCACAGGCACACCCCTCCTTGCCTCGGCATTGTGCAAGACATACCATGCCTTGGCCGAGTGTCAACACACAAGGGTCTAACAGTAACCCATCTTATTTAGATCATAATACTCAATATAATTCACCTCCCCCCTACATATACATTTTTTCCCTCCCTTTTTTTAAAGTGACCACCATGTTGCACTTTGATACTAAACACATTTGATCCAAGAGCTGCATTGTGTACCAATCACATATTTAATAATCATGCTTTATTAATTAAATAAACCATGTAATTAAACAAAGATAAAACAACTCATGACAGACACCAACAGTCAGCTAATCAACATTATTTTAATCTCACTAAAATAATTAACAGCGGTAGTTATACAACACAAATGTTTAATTAAGGCCCACTTTACAGTGGATATATAGAACAAATGCATTTTCTATTTGCTAATTAACACTAATTAATTGGCCCACTTTACAATAAAATCTCAACACACATTGTGGACATCTCATAAAACATATAACATCAAATACGCATTTTGTATTCAGAAAGTGGATCACACATTCCACTTTCACAGTAAAAAAAAATGTATGGACCACACCAGTCCAAACAAATGAAGCATAACCGTTAAGTCCCAATCAATGCACATTTTTATCACACCAACCACAGCATACATACATCAATTGAAATTAAGCAACTTCATTCAAACACATACCCTTTCAAACCCAACCCCATGTAAAATCATATTCAAACATACATCTACAAACCCTATAAAAAGCATGTTCTGTAAAAGTAAGGCATAAACCTCATCGCATTTAAAACACTTATCTTTTTTCCATAAATCCCTAAAATATTAAGAGGGTACCATTAAAAACTAATAAACCATAGATACAAAGGTTTCAGATATCAGTTTCCCATAAATCCTTAAAACTTTCAGAGGGTACACCATTAAGAAGAAAGAAGACACAAATACAAAGGTTTCAGAATGCTTATGATATGTCAAAGCATCGTCATCTTCAACATGATTATGCGTCATTGATTAATCTTCCTCTGATAAACCCTCGATTTTCCTTCACTCTAAAACTTTAAGTTATCATAATTCTAACCCTAAATTTCTGAAACTAGGTTTGAGATATGAATTTCGAATCAAGTGGAGAGAGTTGAATGAGGGATTAAGTTTGATTGAAGAGAGATTTAAGAGATTGAGCGATTAGGAAAGAGAGTATGAGAGATTATCAAATAATCTCAAAGATCAAGGCTTTTTTCCTTGAATGTTCAGATGGAGAGGATGATATTTGAGGGTGAAATTTTTTTAAGGTGAAAACATAAGCCTCACGTGAGTATAATGATGATTTTTGGATGAAATGAAGCGTATAAAAAAACCATTTTAACAAATTCAAATATTAAAATGCAAATAAATAAATAAATTTAAATATCAATTTGTCACCTTCCATATAATTCAAATATTTGCAAGTTAACATCCCTTATTTTATTACCTTTTGTAAATTGTTTCTATTTTTCTAATCTTCTAGCCATTATGGAAGTCTAAGATATCTGTATGTACCAAGATTACATTTGTTTCTAAACACTGATAGCATGTGGCATATAACCTCGTGCACACCAGTTTTTTCCATCGTGTATGACTTTTTTTGTTATTCTGATACTGACAACCAACCACGTCAACTTTTTAAATATTCTAATTTAAAAAAAAAAAATAATACTCAGCACAATTAACAAACACATACAAATCCCAACAGTTGTAAGAAAATTTTAATATAATTTTATGATGCAACCCTATAAAAGTCAACAATTTATTCTGCTAACAGTGGTCTTGGTGCCGTAGTATTATTAGCGTCTCGCAGTTAGGTGGTATATGGGATTAAGACAGCTAAAAAAGGATCTCTCTTGAAAAGAGTAACTTTTCCCAATCTACGATTTGCTTACATGAATTGGCATTGCCTCTCACATAGAACGTGTCAATTTATTTTGTATTATTGGTTTTAGTGCGTCAAAGACGGCTCCAATTATTGGAGTTGATGAATTATTATTATTATTATTATTACATTTTAATTTGTTTGGGTAATCGGAGTTGATGAATTATTGGGAGAGAGACGGAGCGGTTTGAAGTTTGGGAATTTTTTTGTGTAAATATTTGATTCTAGTCTTTCTTGGAGTACGCAAAAGGTTTGCTTCCTAAGTATGGGACAATGGCATCCTGACCATGGATTAGTGCCTCAAATGGTATTAATATGTATATTTATCATATAATTTAACAGAGTGCAGTTGATACTTTGAATTTAATGATGAATATATCGCACGCACAACTAGAAAATAGGATAAAAACCGACGTCTTAAGTGTTTATATGATGGACATAAAACCGTCATCTAATGAGGCATCGTCGATAATCATAAAACATCGACGACGGTTCAAAATCGACGCTTAAAACATTCTACGACGGACAACACCGTCGTCTAAAACAACGCCGAAACCACATGGCGTCACGCGGCAAATACATAGACGACGGTTTTTACTATGAACTGTCGTCTATGTTAATTATCAACGACGGTCCATACAAAGAACCGTCGTCTATATATGTGCATTATAGACGACGGTTCTTTGTATGGACCGTCGTCGATAATAT
>QANX01006156.1:0-24129 GCA_003254975.1 Ochetophila trinervis
GTTATTGATTTTATGCTTCCGCTAAATATATTTTTCTTACACTCTTTATCAGCCAGTAACCAAAACGATGCTGTGCTTATTTTAATGCTTCCTAAACGCCGACGTTTTAAACATTTTCCCCTGCCTGTTTCGGTTCATTAGTTGATATATAAATTTATTTAAATAAGACAAATAATTAAAAATAAATAAGTTTAAATAAATAAATACTAATATTTTTATATATAAGAAATAAATTATATCTGAAAAAACCCAAAAAAAAGAGAGGAATTTATTTGTATCCTAATAAACAAATGAGACTATTGTGCTTCATATTTAGTATGTGAAATCCAGGGGTGGGCTAGTCAGTTCAATTCAGTTTTGGACAATTTTTGAAATTGAACTGAGTTGGTCTGTTTGGGTTGAATAACTAACCAAACTGAATCGACGGAAATGGTTAAATCGACAACCTAACCGAATTGATCATGGTTGGTCGATTTTAGGTTGTTCGGTCAAGTTGGTCCGCGAGTAGTATTTAAAAATTACTATTTGAAGTAGTATTTGCTATTTAATGTCTATTTAATGTATATCTCTAATTCCAATAAATGTATTTAATAAATATTTAATAAATCTATTTAATCTATATAACATTGAATCTATCTTTGTCTAATAAGAACTTACATGTTAATATCAAGCTAAATGACAGAGACTGAGGATAAGAGATCGACAGAGATCAGCACTGGCGTTGGTGAATGCTAATGATTGATTGGCATCGGTGTGACCACCTGAGCTAGAGGTTGAGCGTCTTGAGACTGATTGACGTCGCTACAAAAGAGAGGAACAATTAGAAATGGGGGTTGTCCTAATTGGGGATTGGTTTTGCTTTTAGTTTTAAGGCATTTTAGTTTTAGGTTATTAAAAGAAAATTAATAAAAAAAAAAAACTAGTGGTTCAGTGCGGGTTGGGTTGGATAAAAATAAACCCACCAGCCAACCAAATCGACTATTGCAGTGTTTTTTATACAAAATCGAACATAACTGCCTTTTTAAAAAAAACCAAACCGCATAGATTCGGTTCGACTGATTATATCGGTTCAGTTTTTTCCCACCCCTAGTGAACATCTATTGAAGTACAATTATGTAGTACCCAATTCAACTGTATGAAAGTTTTGAAATGATTTAAGCATGTAAAATAAATCCTTCGAGTATCGGTGTAGTATTGGCCAAAAATACTCTAACATTCAAGTCAATATAGTTTTTTCTGAAAAATAATAGAGCTTTGTGAGTTTTTTTTTTTATGTGTGTACGTCAAATGAACTGGACTTCATGATGTTTTATGTGGGACCCCTAGAATGTCGCTCTACGTGGTGCTTCTGTTAAGATCACAAACCTTGATTTTGGGTATAAACATGGATATTGCAAAGGTGACTGAGTAGTTGATTTGGAATATCCGAGCCAAGGTTGTTTATGGTGTGTAGGCATAGGGTGTGTAGGCAACTTTAACATAGTGTAACATTACTTGACAGGACCCAAACCACCTAGATCTTTTCTGCATGACTTAATATTTCTATTAAGCCAATAAACAGTCATTTATCTCCATTAAACCATTATTAAATAAAAATCCAACTAAGAAATTTCCCAATGCTAGAAATTTTATTAAAAATTTAAGCAGTATTTCGTTTGTTTTTGGAACAATTCCCAAATACATATAATTACAATTCTTGCAAGAAAATACATTCATATACATAATCCAATCTAGTACATTATTTCCACACCTCAGTAATTAACTTTAACATTCAAATAAATACGTCATTTATATTTTTCGTAGCTGGACTCAGTCTAAAATATGAGCTATCTACATACCCTTCTTAATAGGGATCAAGCTACTTGTAGTTCTTAAAAACAATTTGGCATTCAACAATTGAGAATCCCAATATAAGACTTGAACATCAATTTTTAGTTGGCAGCTACGAATTATGCGAAAATAGATCCAACACATTTGTGAGCAAATCAATATGTGTGAGGCAAGCAAACTAACTTATACCATATCTCACTACATAGTTGACTATCTCAACTTTCATGGACAACTAGTATCACATCTTACTAGAAAGCAGGGCAAATTTACTTGGCTTTCATGCAAAACCATTGTCACAACTTACTACATGACATACCAATATATTCAATGCTCATGCAGAGCTAACATTGGGCCGAGTACTATCCTAGCCTATATAAGGGTTGAAAACTCTTCAAGCCCGAACCCACCTAACCGAGTTTTCCAGGTCCAGACACGGTGTAATTAGTCATGCACAAGCTTATCGATAAACCATCAATCAATCACAATATCTCATCATATAAAAATTATAAACAATTTCATATATTGCATAATCATTAGAATAATAAAACATTAATAATTCTATCTTCATTAATTTGTCACGTACCAAATATTCCAAACAAAGGTATATTCAATGTCTCATAACCATAATCTCATTGTTTCATACCATCAAATTCCAACATATACAAGTCCATCATAAAATCATCAACTAACTTAAGAATTATACTAGCTCAATAATTATAAGCACATACTTTTCTTACCAAAGCTAAGTTCATTAACCTAAGTAATACATAACAACAATATCAGCATTTTTCCTCCACTTCTATTTCACATAAATCAATAATTCATGAAAGCATTAATAAAATTGGACAATCAAAATAAAATGCACAACTAACATTTGATACGTTTTTCATTAATAATATTTTAATCACTTTCAGTTTCATTAAAACTTTTTAAACCATTTAAAAGGGTAATAACCATGTATATAAAATATATCAGTAAAAAGCCACAAGATGCATATATGAACTAATCATATATATTGGGCATGTAATAACCATATATGAAAGACATTCCAGTGAAAAGCCACAAGACGTATATATATATATATATATATATATATATATATATATATATATATATGAACCCATCATATATATACCGGATGGGTAAGCTAAACCATGAAATCTCCAGTGAAAAGCCACAGACATATATTTGAACAAATCATCATATACCGAGTGGGTAATAACCTTTTCTGCGAAAAACCATTGTCCTTTTATATATTTAAAAATGTATACATAATACCATCGCTTGGCGGTATAATCCATCGCCCAAGAAAATAATCTGGCGACATAAATCATCGCCCAAGTAAACAACATCCCTACTTGGTGGTATAAATCATCGCCCAAGTAGTCACCAACCATATCTGATATCAACTGATGTGGGCATCGAGAGCTCTTCTAGCATGGATGTTCGTGATAAGGACATTACGTTGCCAAGTGGACCAGTGACGCGTTCTCGAGCTAAGAAGATCAAAGAGGGAATGCTTGGACTTGTGAAAAGAATTATGGATGAAGATTGATTCAAGTTTCCAAATGATTTGAACACTTTTCCGAGGCCTAATGATGATTTAAGCATGTTGTCCAACCAAAGGATGAAAGTCGTAATGATGCTCGAGAGTTGCGGAGACGAAATTACGTCATTTTAAAATAAGCATCTTATAATGGCAGTTTCTTAATTTTAGCTATTTTCGGATGATAATGGCAGTTTCGTAATTTAGCTATTTTTGGATTATAATGGCAGTTTCGTAATTTAGCTATTTTCAAATTATAATGGCAGTTTTGTAATATTTGCTATTTTCATTTTTAGGGTTAGTTTTCAGCCTTAGGATTACTTTCTTAATATTTAATAGTTTAGATTGATTATTGATCTAACCCTAGTCCTTATATAAAGGGGGCTCAATTCCTTTGTAAGACGGATTTGGAGTTTTTAATCAATTGAAAGAATTAATTTTCTTATTTGCTCACAGGAGTGTTCTTGCAGGTGATGAATCAATTTCTTATTCTTGTTGCATTAGGAGTTGAATTCTCTTATCAAAGTAGAAATACTTTGTGGCGATTATTCTTATCTTTCTCTAGAATTCTAATCCACGTTTTTAGATACAAGTTATCTAAGGGTTTGGTAGGGCGGGTTCTTGTTTCCAATTACTGTTCAATATTTCTTGTGTGTTTGGGTTTCAGATTCTTTAATCTTGGGGTTCCGCATCAATTGGTATCAGATCATTGGTTGAGATAAGTACCTATCTATCTTTGTTTTCAATTTCTTTGTGTTCTTCGTTCATAATACTTTGATTCCTAAAAGAAAAAAAAAAGTTGTGTTTGATCCGTGCGTCTTTTTTTTATATTGTTGATTTGGTTTTTTTTATTCAAAAAAGAGAACAAGTAAAAAAAAAAAAACCCTAATGGCACTACAGGCGTCTGGGGTTGCACCTTGGGTCACACCTGGGCAGGTCTGTCCGCAAGGCATCCCTAAAAAAAAATTGGAATTTTGTTTATTTTCTTTTTCTTTTTTGCTTAGGGTAATATTTGCTTTCCATTACTCTAATTCTTATTTTTGCTTTTCTTTTGATCTACTTTATTTCTTTGGTTAGGTTTGAGATTGTGATAATTGTTATTTATTTTTCCTGCTTTGATTTGTTGTGTTTAACTCTAAAGTGCAACTTGATTCTGGAGATTGTGAGTGGTAAAAGGCTTGAGTGGTGAGCACATTGAGGGTAAAAGCCAAAATTGTGTGAAACACGAGCGTAGTTACTATTAAAAAGAGTGAAACACGTGAGGGAGAGAAGCAAGGATTTTATTTTTACTAATCTTGTCTTGTAGAATAGTACTAAGATGTCAAGAAGAGAAGGAAAAGAAGCCGCTCATTCCGAGGAAGAGCCAAAAAGGAGATGACACCGGACATGAAGCTCTTATACAAGGCCTTCATAGGAGAATTGCAGAGGTTAAACATAAAGATGGATGAGTTAAATGATAAGGTAAATAAAGTCTCTATGACTGCCATAAATAACCCAAGGAGAGATGGTTCGAGGACTAGAGATTTAGAACTATCAGTTTTTGAAGATGATGAAGTCTCAAATCATTCAATGAGGAGACGTCCAAGGAGGGTGGAACCAAGGGCTAGGAGACATGAGCCGAGAGAAAGGAGGGACGACAACATAAGCTCCATAAAGTTGCAAATACCACCATTCAATGGGAGACATGACGCCGAAGTATATTTGGAGTGGGAAAGCAAGGTTGAACTAATTTTCGCTTGCCACAACTGCTTGGATGAGAAGAAGGTAAGACTCACCGCTGTAGAGTTTACTGATTATGCTTTGATTTGGTGGGAACAATTATTGCAGACTAGGAGGAGATATGGTGAAGATCCAATTGTAACTTGGGGCGAGATGAAAAAGGCGATGAGAAGAAGATTTGTACCATCTTCTTATTACCGGGAGGTACACCAAAAGTTGCAGCGGCTCTCACAAGGAACAAGGACTGTAGAAGAGTACTACAAAGAGATGGAGATGCTCCTAATCCGAGCCAACATAGATGAGGAACGAGAGGCTTCCATGGCTCGATTCTTAAGTGGAGTCAATAAAGAGATTGCCGACACTGTGGAACTACATCCATATGTAGAGATAGAAGACTTGGTGAACATGGCAATCAAGGTGGAAAAGCAACTTAAAAGAAAAGGGACTACTAGAAGCTTTTCAAATTCCAACTCTAAATGGAATTTAAAGTGAGAGAAACCCGAGGACAAAAAGAAGAGCTTCGATTTCAAGAATAAGGATAAGAGTGCCAACACACCTAAAGGTACTCCTAATTCTTCTTCTTCTACTACCACTACTAGACATAGGGAGATAAAGTGTTTTAAATGTCAAGGGTTAGGACATATTGCTTCTGAATGTCCTAATAAGAAGACTATGTTGTTGAAGGGTAGTGAAATTGTTTCGGAGTCTGAGAATGATAGTGATAACGATGTGCCACCATTGGAGGATAATTCTAGTGATGAGGAGAACATATAGTATGCTGTGAGGGGAGAGTCTCTAGTTGTTAGGCGGGCCCTAAACCTTAAAGTTAAGGAGGAGAGTCTAGAGCAAAGGGAGAATATCTTTCACACTAGATGTATGGTAGGTGGAAAAATTTGTAGATGTATGTAGGGTTCAGTTCTGTGATTGGATTTTGTAGTGGTTGATAGTAGTTATGGAAAACATAATATGTGGATATTGTTAAATGATTCTGAGAGTTGTGATTTGAAATTAGCTGAAATTGTGAATTGGGTCGGCGATTACTTTTATTGAATTATTGTGTTTGGGAAATGATTTTGCTATGATGAGCATATATATATATTATATGTTTATTGTGTATTAATCATTATAAATTGTGTTTGTGTGAATTGTAAATGAATGGTTTGTGATATTAATTTTGTTAGTCGGTGATGTGTGGAATTTATGTTTTATTATGTGGAAATTTATATATTGTGTATTTTCTTTGGATTAAATGCTGAATGTGTTTGATTGTAGCATATTTGTGTAAATATGCTTCCGGAACTATAGGTAGCTTGATCCCTTGTAGAAAGGGTATGTAGGCAGCTCAGTTTTAGACTGAGTGCAGCTACACCGTACTTAAACAATATATTTGTTTAAGTGTTGAGTTATGTACCAATTTGTGGTTTAATTGTGTGGGACATGTTTGCTGGTAGAATAAATTGTTGTTTAGAAATGTTTTTCCCTGCAGGTTCGACTTTTAGCATTTTTGGGAGTGTTAGAAACAGCCGAAATGCTGCCGAAATTTTTAATAAATCTCCGGCAGTAGTGAAACCTTTCGGTCTGGTAATTCTTACCCTTTTTAAAATTTTGTTTAGCGGGTTTTCATGACTGCTTGTGGCTTAGTGGCAACATTAAGTCACGCAGGCAGGATCTTTGCGGGTCGGGTCCTGTCATATTCCCCCTGAAGGGCAATTTTGTATGCGTTGTCATTGACTCTTTCAAGCACTTGAAACGGTTTATCTCCTCTAGCATCGAACTTTGATTTCCTAAGGTTAGGAAATCTTTTCTTCCTTAAATATACCCAATCCCAATCTCTTGGTTTGAATATCTTCCACGTGTCATCACATAAAACTTTTCTAAAGGGACTCAAAAATTCCACATCCCTATCATATTTAATAGTTCTAGGCACGCCATGCAATTTTGATTTCACATCAAAGTCCTGCAATAAAGAGACAAAAACACTAGGCAAATCGGGGTTAAGGTTAGTTTTACAAAACAAAACTTCTCGAAACCTCACTAATAATATTGCTTTGTTGCCTAAGAATGCAATATTGACTTCTCTCTCTTTTGCATTAAAACTCTTTTTCTTTTCACTCATCTCACTTCCCAAATCCTCATGTGAACTTTTGGATAATTTCAATTGTTCAAAATACACCTCCATTGGAGATAAAGGTGCAAGTGTGACTTTCTTTTCATTATTCTCATGTCTCCAAGCTCTTGATTCCTCCCTCCTTGGACGTCTCCTCATGGACTGATTTGAGACTTCATCATCCTTGGAACTTGATGGCTCTATATATCTAGTTCGCAACCCATCTTTCTTTGGGTTATTTGTGGCGGTCAAAAAGACTTCACTTACCTTATCATTTAGCTCATCAATCTTCTTGTTCATCTTTCGAAATTCTCCTTTGAAGGCTTTGCAAAAAAGCTTCATGTCCGGTGTCATCTCCTTTTTGAGCTCTTCCTCATAATGAGCTTCTTTTCCTTTTCTTCTTGACATCTTAATTTCTACAAGACAAGATTAGTAAAAGAAAATCCTTACTTCTTTCCCTCACGTGTTTCACACAATTTTGGTTTTTACCCTTAATGTGCTCACCACTCAAGCCTTTTACCACTCACAATCTCTAAAATCAAGTTGCACTTTAGAGTTAAACACAACAGATCAAAGCAAGAAAAAACAAATAGCAAGTATCACAATCTCAAAACCTAACCAAAGAAAGAAAGTAGATCAAAAGAAATGCAAAAATAAGAATTAGAGTAATGGAAAGCAAATATTACCGTAAGCAAAAAGAAAAAAAGATTCGGATTTTTTTTTTGGATGCCTTGCGGACAAAGCTGCCCAGGTGTGACCCTAGAAGCAAATATTACTTCTTCTCTTCTTTGAATAAAAAAAAACCCAAATCAACAAGATAAAATAAGAGACGAAACGACGTCATTTTAAAAATAAGCATCTTCTAATGGCAGTTCATAATTTTAGCTATTTTCGGATGATAATGGCAGTTTCGTAATTTAGCTATTTTCGGATTATAATGGCAGTTTCGTAATTTAGCTATTTTCGTTTTTAGGGTTAGTTTTCAGCCTTAGGATTACTTTCTCAATATTTAATGGTTTAGATTAATTCTTGATCTAACCCTAGTCCTTATATAATAAAGGGGGATCAATTCCTTTGTAAGACAGATTTGAGTTTTTAATCAATTGAGAGAATTAATTTTCTTATTGCTCCCAGGAGTGTTCTTGCAAGTTGAGGAATCAATTTCTTCTTCTTGTTGCACTAGGAAAAGAATTCTCTTATCAAAGTAGGAAATACTTTGTGGCGATTATTCTTCTCTTTACCTAGCCTTCTAATCCACATTTTTAGATACAAGTTATCTAAGGGTTTGGTAGGACGGGTTCTTGTTTCCAATTACTGTTCAATATTTCTTGTGTGTTTGGGGTTTCGGATTCTTTAATCTTGGGGTTCCGCACCAATATCTATACAAATTTTTGCATATATATGCCTTTTGAAACAAAATAGTTATAAAATAATGACAAATTATGGATGCCATTACTGGTTAACGTATAAAATATGTAGGAAAACATAACGCATAACTATGGACATAATTACTTGACTTTTTATTTTTTATACATGCTTATTCTCCCCCCCCCCCTCCTTCTTCTATCAGTACCACAGCTCCTCTTTGGCATTCTATCAAATATGGCTTGAGAATTATTTTGCTCATAATGGACCATCAAAGTCATCATGAACCGCACCATGTTCCACAAATTTAGTAGATCAGGACCCACTAATCACTTATTTTATATATTTTTCTTTTAAATTTAATTGATTGAAGGCAGAAAATATTAGCTTTGTTTTTCCTTATTTTTCTTCCCACAGCTGTCGTTCCCTCACATGAATTTTATCAAATATGTGAGGTGCGTTATCGAACATAACAAAACTTGTCCTCCATCCATTTCAAACATAAGGGGTTCTCAATTAATTCTTTCCTTCTCTACGTTAATTCCTGTTATATCAATCTCAGACCTAAAATATATGATTATTTATTTCATATAAATAAATGCAAAACATAATTTGGAAAATTCAAACTTAGTATCTAGTGAAAGCGATAGTGGAGGCTATAATAGAGTCCTGAATAAGGCGGAGGGGAATGGCGGTGTAGAGCTTTGAAGTCGTGGCAAGATCGTGGGAGGCAGCGACCACTACCATTGTGGCCCAGCCGAGAAAGATAGTGATGGCGGCAGCAGCGAGCTTTAGTTGAGAACGTCACAATAACCGATGCGGCTATGTTATTGTAAGTGAATGAATGAAAAACCCAAAAATTGGCCTCGTTGGGAATCATTTTTCTGGATTGCTCGATGGTGGATGGGTTTGACAGGAGTCCATGGTGGCTCTTATGTGGCCCGCTAAGCTATACCTAGAATTTCGTATCAACTGTTAGAGTATCTCGAGGATGTATTGCTGCATATGTAACATAGAAATATACATTGTCTAAATTTATATAGCATAAATGTATAATCAACTTAAAAATTATTCTCTAATGATAATGTGCACAAAAATTATTTATAATTATTAATCAATTATATATTTTATTAAGTATTTTTAGTTTTTGAGCAAATCAAATTTTTAAGAAAAATTTTACTTTTTTGGTAATTTGATAATGTCTGACAAAGCTTCGCGAAGTAAACATTCACATTGACAATGTCAATGCCACGTTAGCTCGACATTCATTATGTACATTCCCATTAGATAACATTTTTTCAAAATAATGTCTATATATGGTTATGTGGCATATTAATTTTAACAATCCACATTCCATTGGAGATGCTCTTTATTGCATCCGTTGTCACTATTAAAAAATATATCAAACTGCAAAATAGAAAATATTGTCATAGACTTTAGCCAACACGTGACACTGATAAAGGCTCTCTAACGAACTAGAATTTAACTAGATCAGAAAAAGGAAAGATTTTTAAGAAAGAATAGAAAATGAATCATATGAGACCTCTCACCTTTCGCCTACCCAAATGAAATACATAAATATATTTATATTGACAGGACCGCACTATCTAAATCTTGCCTGTAGGACTTAACATGCTTATTAACTCCCTAAGCAATCAACAATCACCTTAATTACAAATTCACATCCAAAATTCCTAGTTGCCAGAAATTCAACATAAATTTCAGCAGAGTTTGATATGTTTTTGTAAAATTCCACAAATTAATTTCAAGTAACTGCAAGTCTAAAAAATAATTCCACAATATTCCAATCTACCAAATTCTACCATAGTTCAAGTAATCTCACAGCAAGACATCCATATACATAATCTTCATAATATATTTATAAAAACTTTATTACAAAATATATTTCTAACATACCACAGTTTACTACACAACTAACATAATCTTGCACAATCTAAGTACGCTACTACTACCTCTACCTCGTTTTTCCTACGCTTACTAGAAACAGCAGTACGGCTAACAATCTAAGAACTACCTGAAATAGTTTTTGAAGTTTTTGGAGGGGTGAGTATTTGCATACTTAGTGAGTAGAAACCAAAGTAAGAAAATACTATTTTAACCATATATAAACGTATATAAAAATTTATTTATACATGCAATACCCTTTGAAATTAGTCCATCTTCCAAATTTCCAAAATATTTATATATTGTAATTAATTTATTTTATTTATGTCACAATATTTTGAAATACAAAACAACACACACATAAAAAAGTAATAACAATATATGAGGAACATTCTAGTGAAAAGCCACAAAGCGTATATATATGAACCCATCATATATATATATATATATACCGGGCAGATAAGCTAACTATTAAATCCTCGGTGAAAAGCCACAGACATATATGTGAACAAATCATCATATACTGAGCGGGTAATAACATTTTTTGTGAAAAGCCCTTGTCCCTTCATATATTCACAAACATATACACAATTCCACATTCTTGGCAAATACATCTTAGCGGCATAAACCATAGCCCAAGCATAATCAATATCAACGTCCCTACTTGGCGGCATACCTTATCGCCCAAGTAGTCACTAACCATATCAACTCCCCTACTTGGCGACATACCCCATCGCCCAAGTAGTACATAGTACAATATCATCATCCTTACTTGGAGGCACACTTCATCGCCCAAGTAGTACACAGTAACATATCATCCATATTATTCATTTGTAACTTTACATAACAATGATAACATTTAAAACATTTACTTTAAATCATTATATAAGGTATTCTTTTAACACATATATAAAAATGTAAGTATTAATTCTAGAGAAAATAACCATGTAGTATATATCAATATATATATACTTGTAAAAACTTATTCAAGCACAATAAATTTATATTTCTTAATCATATAAAATTTGAATATATTACTAATTTATAAAGTATATATATATTCATGCATTTACATATATATATATATTTATATATGTGTGTTCCCACTCACAACGAACATTGCATTGACGCCGATCCTCAGTTGAGCGCTCATTGTTATTTGACCGGAGTAGTTCATTACTCTATTAATTAAATAAAATAATATTACAAATTATATTATTATGGCATTATAAGGTAAAATCCTTTTTATAGCATTTCCATATTAGTTATCTTATCTTATATGCCTTTTTATGATTTCTTTTTCACACTTAAGTAAATTGTTCCTAATAACATAGGTTTATTAATTATATTCATCGCCAAATGACTTTTAAAAGACAATAATTAAATTTTACTCTTCATCAAGAATAATTTCCAACTTATTTTCGATCTTTATACACTTAAAATTTTCAACTAAACTCACTAACTCTCAACAAAAAAAACATAATAAATCCTCAACAATTCTTCCAAATTTCTTAACCATAATTTATCATTATTCAATTCAATTACATTCCCTAATACATCACCAACATTCTCATCAAAACCTATATAACAATTCACAATTTCACTTATTTTCCATTCTCAAACACTAGATTACAAAAGCCTATCATCATATAATAGAAATAAACATAGGAAACATGTTTACCTTCAATTTGGAGTCAAATTTCACCAATTTTCCAGAAATTCAAAAATTTCCTTTGTGTACATTTTGTCAAATCTTTTAATCTAGCTCACTAATCTTCCATTTCAAGACTTGAGTTTTGTAAAGGAGTTTGAGGGGAACTTTTTGGTACAAAGATTCCGGTGTGGGGTGGCCGAAATCTCTAAATTTTCATGCAAAACGTAAATTCGGCTAACTCCCCAAATCTCACACTTAGAGTGGTTCTAAGTTAAAACTAACATCACCAAAGTGTCTAGAAGGCTCAAAAACATATGGGTAACCTATTTCTAAGCTTGATTTGAAGAAGTTTGAGGAGAATTGAAATTCTTTTCTCTTAAAAGCTTGGCCGGCTACCTAACTGACAGGACCCGACCCGCAAAGATCCTGCCTGCGTGACTTAATGTTGCCATTAAGCCACAAGCAGTCATGAAAAACCCGCTAAACAAAATTTTAAAGGGGTAAGAATTAACAGACCGAAAAGTTTACTATTGCCGGAAATTTTATTAAAAATTTCGGCAGCATTTCGGCTGTTTCTAACACTCCCCAAAAATGCTAAAAGCTACAAACCTGCAAAAAAACCATTCCTAAAACCAAATTATTCTACCAGCACGCATTTCCACACAATTAGATCACCAAACAGTAAGCAACTCAACACTTAAACAAATATATTGTTTAAGTACGGTGTAGCTGCACTCAGTTTAAAACTGAGCTGCCTACATACCCTTTCAACCAGGGATCAAGCTACCTGTAGTTCCGAAAGCATATTTACACAAATATGCTACAATCAAACACATTCAGCATTTAATCCAAAGAAAAATACACAATAAATAAATTACCACATAAAAGTATAAATGCCACACATCATCCACTAACCAAATTAATATCACAGACAATTCATTTACAATTCGCACAAACACAATTTATAATGATTAATACACAATAACATATAATGTATATGCTCATCAAGCAAAATTATTCCCAAACACAACAATTCAATAAAAGTATTCACCGACCCAGTCTACAATTATTTTCATACAACCAATTTACAATTTTAACTAATTTCAACACAATCAACCAGCAACTACTTATCTCACAGTAATTATATGCTTCCATATACATTCCACAGCAAGCACCAAAACATCACCACACATATCTATATCACCAATTGAAAGAAAACAACCATATAATGCATTCTATACATTTCATAATGGTTCTCCTTAAATACAGAGGTCAATTACATTCACAATCAATAATATGAAATCCACAAAGCAATTCATCTTACCCAAAATACACATCACAATTCAAGTTACCTCTCATCGGCAACCAAGCACAATCTCAAGAATAGATCACTTTCACAGAAATCCAAAATCAAATAATCCATATCATTTCATCAACAAAACATAATCATTCCAATACCATCAATTCCATATTTATTCCAAATAAATATGGAATCCAATTACAATCACAATCTCATTTCCAAGCCAATTTCTATTCTTGTATTCATACTAATACAACTAATATATTCTCAACTTAGTATTATTCAACACATCAAATGCATACTTAATCTCAAATACTAAATATGAATATATATATATATATATATATATAGAAATTCCAAATATGGAATCACTAAATTCATTAAACCATATACACAATTATGATCATAAAAGGAAAGCAAGAATCTCAGTCTCAAACTAAACACAAGTTAGTAATTTATTACTAACCAAACAAGCCTACAAGTTCCTAATGAAACTTTGAGTATATATTTTCTTAGATCCAAATGATCTATTAATTGATTCAATACAACTCATAACAGAAGCATAAATAACACCACAATATCACCATTGGGATATTAAATTCACAATTAACCCAAATCTAGCTCAATTGAAGCAGAATTTCACATACTTATCAATAATCTGCAAATTATATATCAAAATAAAGCTTGAGGAATGGGTAAGCCAAAAATCAACTTATCTTGGCCAATTGACGCCGGTGTCGGCCGGAAAATGCTCGGAAAGTCTCGGCCGAACACGCCCTCTTCGCACCGCTCAAACGAACGGGATTCGGGACGAAAGGAGGCCGGATTCGGACTCAGAGGGTCCAAAATAGGAGGAAAAGGGGTAACCCATTGCCGGAATCTCGCCGGAAACCGGCGATCGGCGAAAATGGAGGCCACCGGTTTTCTCCCTTTTTCCGGCGATACAGGGGGTTCCACGGGCTGCTACCGGTCGGGTTGGGCAGCTGAGATCGTGGGCTTTCTTTCCCGGGTGGTGGACGAGCTCGCCGTCGCCGGATGTAGTCGGATTTCCGGCGAGGAGCTTTGGCCGCGTGGGTACGGTATGGGCACGGATCTGGTCGGGGAAAGGAGGAGAGGGAAGAGAAGACGGAGGGCTTCCTTTTCCGGGTGTGATGCCGGCTCGCCGTCGTCGGAAACGGAGAAATTTCCGTTGGAAGGTCCGGCGGCACAGTAACGAGAGAGGGAGAGCTGGTGCCGGGCAGGGAGAAGGGGAAAGGTCGTGCGCGCAGTGCGTGAGGCGTGTCCCTTGCTTCCAGATCCTCCTGGATAATTTTGTTAAAGGCACCCTGCCACAGCAAAATTACCAAAATGCCCTTCATGTTATTTCAGCCATAACTTCCCGGTCTTAACTCAGAATTGAGCGTACTACTAGTCTACGAACTCGTATCGACTAGCTCTACGCAACGGTACTATGGTCAAAACCATAGCACGCTCACACAAAAAGTCAACCCCAAGCCCTTCCTTGGTCAAACTTGGTCAACTCGGTCAACTTTGAGAAATTTCAATATTTTCCCCGGGACGGGGTGTTACACTAACCATGGAGGAAAAAGAAATTCTGCGTGGAAGAGGAAGAAGGAGATCCACTTAATTACCAATTTTTTTGCACTTTCCAATTTTTCCCTTCCATCTCTTCATATAATTATTTTACCCACACAACGGGTAAAGCTAGATCTATGATTTTTGGTAGAGTGGGTGGAGCTAGATTTGTGCTAAAATGGAAGGCATGAAATGATGAGAGAGGCTGAAAATCTCGATTCCAAAAGCTTTAAAACTACAGAGACCAGTTGAGACATGAGCTAGATCTTAAAGCCATGTTGTAGGTGGAGGCAGAAGAAGAAAGACGACAATGGCAGCCAATTGAGACAAAAATGAGAGAGGTAAAAAGAGTGGAGTGAATCGTATTCCATCAGGCCAACAATATATATATATATATTTTTTGTTCAGTTAAAATGTATTTTGGAAACTAAAAATTATATTAAAGTATATTTAAGTTTAGTTATAAATGATATATAAAATATGTTTTAAATAAGTGGTCCGGGGAAGGAATCATATATGATGCGGGCATCATAGAGCAATATTCTACCATTGGAGCAAAATATGATGATTTAAGCATGATGTCCAAGCAAGGGATGAATGTGGTATGATACTCAGGAGTTGCGGAGACGAAACGAGCTAGTTTTAAAAATAAGCATCTTATAATGGCAGTTTTGTAATTTTAGCAATTTTCGGATTATAATGGCAGTTTCATAATTTAGCTATTTTCGGAATATAATGGTAGTTTCGTAATTATTGCTATTTCCAGATTATAATGGCAGTTTTGTAATTATTGCTATTTTTGGATTATATTTATTTAGGGTTAGTTTTAAGCCTTAAGATTACTTTCTTAATTATTTTATGGTCTAGATTGTTTCTTAACCTAACCCTAATCTCTATATAAAGGGGAGATTACTAGCTTGTAAAAAAAACTTTGATTATTGATTATTGAGAATCTATTCTTGTTGAAAACAAGACTTGTGTGTTCCAAGTGAGGATAGTTCTTTTTCTACTTGTTGCATTGGGAATTGATCTTCTTATCAAAGGTATTTACTTTGTGGCGAATTTTAATTTCATTCTTTGCCTTCTAATTAGTGTTGCTAGATACAATTGTTATCTAGAGGTGCTATAGGGTGGGTTTTTACCTAGAGTTTGATCCATATCATCTTGTGTGTTGGGATTACAGTTTCTTTAAGCTTGTGTGTTGGGATTACAGTTTCTTTTTAGAGTCTTTGATTAGCTTGTTGTTTCTGCTTTTTTTTTTTCTTTTGTTCTTGAGTTCTTCGTGTTCTTCATTGTTCTTGGTGTTTTAGTACCAAAAAAAAACTGTACCAAAAAAAAACAAGAAAAAGAAGAATCTGATTATATATACAAAAAAAAAGAAAAAAAAATTGCAGCAAAAAAAAAATATTGAAAGTTGGAATATTGAGATTGTTCGCTTGAATATTAGGAAAGTTATTTATTCCTAATTGATTTCTGATTTGTTTTTATTATTTGTTTCCTATTCTCATAGGTCCTTATTTTCATACTTTCCTATTCTAAATTTGTTTAGTTTTCTATGCTCATTGTGTTGATTTCATAGAGTAATTATTATTTGTTTCATTACTCTTTTGTCCTTTTCTTTTGTGCCAATTTTGCTCTAGAATTGAACTTGCTTTTATTATTAGGTTTTAATTTTGAAATTTACTATTTTAGTTTTATATTTTTATTTAAGATAATTGGTTCTGAAGTGCAACTTGGTGAACAAGACTTGAGTGGTAAAAGGCTTGAGTGGTGAGCATAAAGAGGGTAAAAGCCAAATTTGTTTGAAACACGAGGGTTTACCATTGTTGAGTTACACACGTAAGGGAGTGTGTAAGAATGTCTAAAAGAGACGGAAAGGGAGTTTCTACTTTAGAAGAAAAGTAAGTGGCAACACCGGATCCAAAGCTCTTACGACAATCTTTGGAGGGTGAGTATAGAAGGATGGAAGAGAGATTGACTTCTAGGATGGAAGAAACATTGAAATCTAGGATGGATGAGATGATGGAGAAAATGAGGGAGATGACCATGGCCATGTCCAATACTCCTAGAAGGGAAGGAACACGACCCAGGAGACAAGAAGTAATTGTTTCCGATGAAGATGAGTATAAAGTCCAAACTTTAAGAAGACCTAGGAGAAAGGAGCCAAGAGGAGGAAGGGATGACAACCTAAGTGCGATTAAGATGCACATTCCGCCATTCAAGGGAAGAAGTGATGCCGAAGCCTACTTGGAATGGGAAAAAAAAGTAGAGTTAATATTTGATTGTCATAATTATTCTGAGGAGAAAAAGGTTAAACTAGCCGCAGTGGTCTTCACCGACTATGCTCTAGTTTGGTGGGAGCAACTTATACAATCAAGGAAGAGGTATAGATGATATCCGATGTCAACTTGGGATGAGATGAAGAGAATTATGAGGAAGAGGTTTGTACCATCTTATTACTATAGAGAGCTTTATCAAAAGTTGCAGAGACTCATACAAGGGTCTAGGTCCGTAGAGGAGTATTACAAAGAGATGGAGATGATTATGATAAGGGTAAACATTGAAGAGGATAGATAAGCTACAATGGCAAGATTTCTAAGCGGGATGAACAAAAATATTGCCATGGTGGTTGATCTACATCCATATGTAGAAATGGAAGAAATGGTCAACATGGCTATTAAAGTGGAAACGCAATTGAGAAATGAAGGGTCATCAAAAGGGTTTTCAAGCTCCAATTCGAAGTGGGGTTCCAACTCGAAGTGGAACAAGTATGACAGCAATAAGAGAGAGAATAACTTGGAGACCAAAGAGAAAATTGCAGATGATGCATCCAAGTTCAAGGATAAGAGTGCCAACCCAATAAGAGGTACTCCTAATCCTACTACTTCTAGTACTTCTAGACATAGAGAAATAAAATGTTTTAAATGTCAAGGGTTTGGGCATATTGCTTCCGAATGTCCAAATAGAAAAACTATGTTGATGAGGGGTAATGAAGTAATGTCGGAGCCTGAGTCCGATGAGGAAAGGCCACCAATAAAGTATGATTCTAGCGAGGAGGAGGATGTAGAGTATCCCGTGGTTAGAGAATCCCTAGTAATTAGGAAGGTTTTAAATTTGAAGGTGAAGGAAGAGGGACTAGAACAAAGGGAGAATATTTTTCACACTAGATGTTTTGTGGGTGGTAAAACATGCAGTTTAATCATTGATAGGGGTAGTTGTGCTAATGTTGCTAGTACTACTTTGGTTGAGAAGTTGGGACTAGTATGTGAAAAACACCCTAACCCTTATAGGTTACAATGGTTGAATGATAGTGGGGAGATTAAGGTAAATAAGAGAGTGAAAGTTACCTTTTCTATTGGAAAGTTTAGTGATGAGGTTTTGATGTGGGCATTGAGCACTCTTCTAGCAAGGATGTTCGTGATAAGGACATTACATTGCCAAGTGGACCAGAGACACGTTCTCGAGCTAAGAAGATCAAAGAGGGAATGCTTGGACATGTGAAAAGAATTATGGATGAAGATCGATTCCAGTTTCCAAATCATTTGAACACTTTGTCATACGTCGAGTAGTTGAATTGAGCTCCATTCAATTTCTCACTAAAATATGCTATGGGACGTTTTTCCTGCAATAAAACAGCACCTATACCAATTCCAGAAGCATCACATTCAATTTCAAAAGTTTTGTCAGAATTAGGTAATACAAGAATAGGAGCAAAACATAACTTATCTTTTAGAGTTTGAAAAGCTACATCTTGGTCCTTACCCCATTTAAACCCTACCCCTTTTTTGACAATCTCATTCAATGGTGCCGCTATGGTAGAAAAGTCCTTCACAAACCATCTGTAGAACCCAGCTAGTCCATGAAAACTTCTTACCTCAGAAACACTTTTAGGTGTGGGCCATTCTAGGATAGCCTTCACCTTTTCCTCATTAACCTCAACACCACGTGCACTCACAACAATGCCAAGAAATATTAGTCGATCAATGCAAAAAGTATACTTTTTAAGGTTGGCAAATAACTTTTCCTCCTTAAGAACTTCTAAAACTGCCCTAACATGCTCTACATGGTCATCTAGATTTTTACTATAAATCAATATGTCATCAAAATAGACAACCACGAATTTCCCTACAAATGTTCTTAGGATATGGTTCATTAGTCTCATGAAGGTACTAGGCGCATTAGTCAAGCCAAAAGGCATAACTAACCATTCATATAAACCATACTTAATCCTAAATGCAGTTTTCCATTCATCCCCGGGTTTCATTTTAATTTGGTGGTATCCACTTTTCAAGTCTATTTTAGTGAACACACAAGAACCATGCAATTCATCCAACATGTCATCTAACCTAGGTATAGGGAAACGATACTTTACCGTAATCTTGTTGATGGCTCTGCAATCCACGCACATCCTCCACGTGTCATCCTTCTTAGGAACCAACAACACCGGTACAGCACATGGGCTTAAGCTTTCCCTCAAATATCGTAATGCCAATAGCTCCTCCACTTGCCTTTGAAGTTCGTTCGTTTCCTCAGGGTTGCTTCTATATGCCGGTCGGTTTGGAAGGCTCGCTCCAGGCACCAAGTCTATTTGATGTTCAATGCCCCTTATTGGTGGTAATCCTTTGGGCAATTCATTCGGGAAAACTTCTTCAAATTCCTTCAACAAAGAAACAAAAACACTAGGCAAACATGGGTTAAGGTTAGCTTCAGAAAAATAAAACTCCCTAAACCTCACGAGAACTAGGGCTCTCTTGCATAAGCATGCTCCTTTTACATCTCTCATTTTTGCATAGAAATTCTTTTTCTTTTCACTCCTCACTTCACTCATGTTTTTCTCACAAGTGTTTTGACTCTCCATTGGGCCTTTATTTTTATTCTTTTCTCTCATGGCCTTTTTTCCCTCATTCTTTTTGTTAGTCTCACTTCCCATATCCTCATTTGTAGGTTTATTCATCTTCAATTGATCAAGGTACACCTCTTTTAGAGATAGAGGTGCTAGGGCGTGCTTCTTCCCCTTGTACTCAAAAGCAACCTATTCCTATGCCCATCATGAACAACTCTCCTATCGAATTGCCATGGCCTGCCCAACAAAATGTGCCCGGCTTGCATAGGTACTACATCACATACAACCTCATCAACATACTTTCCAATTTCGAAAGCAACCTTCACTTGTTTAGTTACTTTCACTTCCACACTGTCATTCAACCATTGTAACCTATAGGGATTAGGATGCTTATCACATTTCAAGCCCAATTTCTCTACCAAAGTAGTGCTAGCTACATTGGCACAACTTCCTCCATCCACTATCAAACTACAAATTTTTCCACCCACATACATCTAGTGTGAAAGATATTCTCCCTTTGCTCTAGACTCTCCTTTTTAACTTTAAGGTGTAAGGCTCGCCTAACAACTAGAATATCTCCCCTCATAGCATACTCTATGTTCTCCTCATCACTAGAATTATCCTCCAATGGTGTCACCTCGGTATCACTATCATTCTCAGACTCTGAAACAATTTCACTACCCTTCAACAACATTGTCTTCTTTTTAGGACATTCAGAAGCAATATGTCCTAACCATTGACATTTAAAACACTTTATCTCCCTATGTCTAGCAGTGGAAGTAGTAGAAGAAGAAGAAGAAGAATTAGGAGTACCTTTAGGTGTGCTGGCACTCTTATCCTTATTCTTGAAATCGAAGCTCTTCTTTTTGTCTTCAGGTTTCTCCCACTTTAAATTCCATTTAGAGTTGGAATTTGAGAAGCTTCAAGTAGTCCCTTTTCTTTTAAGTTGCTTTTCCACCTTGATTGCCATGTTCACCAAGTCTTCTATCTCTACATATGGATGTTGTTCCACAGTGTCGGCAATCTCTCTATTTAGTCCACTTAAGAATCGAGCCATGGAAGCCTCTCGTTCCTCATCTATGTTGGCTCGGATTAGTAGCATCTCCATCTCCTTGTGGTACTCTTCTACCGTCTTTGTTTCTTGGGAGAGCCGCTGCAACTTTTGATGTGCCTCTCGGTAATAAGAAGATGGTACAAATCTGCTTCTCATCACCCTTTTCATCTCGCCCTAAGTTACAATTGGATCTTCACCATATCTCCTCCTAGTGTGCAATAATTGTTCCCACCAAACCAAAGCATAATCGGTAAACTCTACTGCGGCGAGTCTTACCTTCTTCTCATCCGAGTAGTTGTGGCAAGCGAAAATTAGTTCAACCTTGCTTTCCCACTCCAAATATACTTCAGCATCATGTCTCCCTTTGAATGGTGGTATTTGCATCTTTATGGAGCTTATGTTGTCGTCCCTCCTTTCTTTTGGCCCATGTCTCCTAGCCTTTGTTTCCTCCCTCTTTGGACGTCTCCTCATTAAATGATTTGAGACTTCATCATCCTCGGAAACCGATAGTTCTATATCTCTCGTCCGCGAACCATCTCTCCTTGGGTTATTTGTGGCGGTCATTGAGACTTCATTTACCTTATCATTTAATTCATCCATCTTCATGTTTAACCTCCGCAATTCTCTTGTGAAGGCCTTCTATAAGAGCTTCATGTCCGGTGTCATCTCCTTTTCGTGCTCTTCCTCGGAATGAGCAGCTTATTTTCCTTCTCTTCTTGACATCTTAGTTTCTACAAGACAAGATTAGTAAAAAGAAAATCCTTACTTCTCTCCCTCACGTATTTCACTCTTTTTAATGGTAACTACTCTCGTGTTTCACACAATTTTGGCTTTTACCCTCAATATGCTCACCACTCAAGCCTTTTACCACTCACAATCGCCAGAATCAAGTTGCACTTTAAAGTTAAACACAACAAATCAAAGTAAGAAAAACAATTATCACAATCTCAAAACCAAACCAAAGAAAGAAAGTAGACCAAAAGAAAAGCAAAAAAATAAGAATTAGAGTAATGGAAAGCAAATATTACCCTAAAGAAAAAGAAAATATAACAAAATTCGGAATTTTTTATTTTTTTATTTTTTTTAGGGATGCCTTGCGGACAGACCTGCCCAGGTGTGACCCAAGGTGCAACCCCAGGCGCCTGTAGTGCGATTAGGGTTTTTTTTTTTTTTTTTTACTTGTTCTCTTCATTGAATAAAAAAAACAACCCCAAATCAACAAGATAAAAAAAAAAGACGCGCGGATCAAACACAATTTTTTTTTTCTTTTGGGAATCAAAGTATTATGAACGAAGAACACAAAGAAATGAAAACAAAGATAGATAGGTACTTATCTCAACCAATGCTCTGATACCAATTGATGCGGAACCCCAAGATTAAAGAATCCGAAACCCCAAACATACAAGAAATATTGAACAGTAATTGGAAATAAGAACCCACCATACCAAACCCTTAGATAACTTGTATCTAAAAACGTGGATTAGAAGGTTAGGGAAAGAGATGAATAATCGCCACAAAGTATTTCTACTTTGATAAGATAATTCAACTCCTAATGCAACAGGAAGAAGAAATTGATTCCTCACCTTGCAAGAACACTCCTGGGAGCAATAGGAAAATTAATTCTCTCAATTGATTAAAAACTCAAATCTGTCTTACAAAAGAATTGATCCCCCTTTATATAAGGACTAGGGTTAGATCAAGAATCAATCTAAACCATTAAATATTAAGAAAGTAATCCTAAGGTTGAAAACTAACCCTAAAAACGAAAATAGCAAAAATTACAAAACTGCCATTATAATCCGAAAATAGCTAAATTACGAAACTGCCATTCTAAGTTGCTTATTTTTAAAATGACGCCGTTTCGTCTCCGCAACTCTCGAGCATCATTACGACTTTCATCCCTTGCTTGGACAACATGCTTAAATCATCATTAGGCCTCGGAAAAGTGTTCAAATCATTTGAAAACTTGAATCGATCTTCATCCATAATTCTTTTCACAGGCCCAAGCATTCCCTCTTTGATCTTTTTAGCTCGAGAATGCGTCACTGGTCCACTTGGCAATGTAATGTCCTTATCACGAACATCCATGCTAGAAGAGCGCTCAATTCCCACATCAGTTAGATCAAGAATCAATCTAAACCATTAAATATTAAGAAAGTAATCCTAAGGCTGAAAACTAACCCTAAAAACGAAAATAGCAAATATTACAAAACTGCCATTATAATCCGAAAATAGCTAAATTATGAAACTGCCATTATCAACTGAAAATAGCTAAAATTACGAAACTGCCATTATAAGATGCTAATTTTTAAAAATGACATCGTTTCGTATGCGCAACTCTCGAGCATCATTACTACCTTCATTGCTTGCTTGGACATCATGTGTGCATCGAGTGCTCTTCTAGCATGGATGTTCGTGATAAGGACATTACGTTGTCAAGTGGACCAGTGACGCATTCTCGAGCTAAGAAGATCAAAGAGGGAATGCTTGAACTTGTGAACATAATTATGGATGAAGATCGATTCAAGTTTCCAAATGATTTGAACACTTTTCCGAGGCCTAATGATGATTTAAGCATGTTGTCCAGGCAAGGGATGAATGTCGTAATGATGCTCGAGAGTTGCGGAGATGAAACGATGTCATTTTAAAAATAAGCATCTTATAATGGCAGTTTTGTAATTTAGCTATTTTCAGATTATAATGGCAGTTTTGTAATATTTGCTATTTCATTTTTAGGGTTAGTTTTCAGCCTTAGGATTACTTTCTTAATATTTAATGGTTTAGATTGATTCTTGATCTAACTCTAATCCTTATATAAAGGGTGATCAATTCCTTTGTAAGACAGATTTGAGTGTTTAATCAATTGAAAGAATTAATTTTCTTATTGTTCCCAGGAGTGTTCTTGCAAGGTGAGGAATCAATTTCTTCTTCTTGTTGCATTAGGAGTTGAATTGTCTTATCAATGTAGAAATACTTTGTGGCAATTATTCTTCTCTTTCCCTAGCCTTCTAATCCACGTTTTTAGATACAAGTTATCTAAGGGTTTGGTAGGGCGGGTTCTTGTTTCCAATTACTGTTCAATATTTCTTGTGTGTTTGGGGTTTCAGATTCTTTAATCTTGGGGTTCCACATCAATTGGTATCAGAGCATTGGTTGAGATAAGTACCTATCTATCTTTGTTTTCAATTTCCTTGTGTTCTTCGTTCATAATACTTTGATTCCCAAAAGAAA
>QANX01006158.1:0-16235 GCA_003254975.1 Ochetophila trinervis
ATAAATAAAAGATGGTTTCAATAAACAAAAAATGAAACATAATCAAATATATAGATAGGCGCATTTAAAAAACAGTGTCGCCTATTGTAATTATTTAAAAATCAGTGTCCCCTAATAATCAAAAAGATGTTTTTAAAAATAAATAAGAAGATGATCAAAATGCCACAATATAGGTTAACTTCAGTATCGCCATTTGTCTGACCGCGCCTCTTTTCCTTTTCTTTCTTTTTTTTCATCTTCCTCCTATTATTTTTTTCACCTTCTTCTTCAACCTTTCATCTTACCTCCCTTTCTCTTTCTACCACCACCGACTTTCCTTAGCCATTTTCATCAAATTTTTAATCTTCCCTTTCTCTCTCTAAAACACAAAGCCCATTTTTTTTATCTTCCTTTTCTTTCTCTTCCACCGCCATTGGTCTCCCTCTACCACCACACTTATTTTCATCTTCCTTTTCTCTCTCTACAATAGATCGTGCCTCTCTCTCTAAAAACACAAAACCAAGTTCATCTTCTCTTTTTTGTCTTTCATTTCTCTCTGTAAAACAAAAACTCACCGCTGCAACCTTGTCTCTAAAACACCAAACCCCTTTTTCATCTTCAAAATATCCTCCATTGCCATGCATGTGAGCTTTGGTTTGCCTCTTTTGCTGTTCATTTGATCTTATTTGGGTTTGCCTCTATTGTTGTGCATCTGAGATTGGCTTTTCCTCTATTGTTGCGGCTCGTAAGTTTTCTATTTTCTAAGTTTCTAAATATTATGTTTTTTATTTATTGATTTTTGGTATGTTTATGTGATGTTTTCCATGGACTAATCTTGTATATGTTTTTCGTGGGTTAATATTGTATATGTTTTTGGTTATATGATTTTCGGTTTAATGAGCTTCTGGATATATGCAGTTGTGATGTTCTATATAGTGTTGTAGTTATATTCAGTTTTGAGCTTGTTGTCCCGTGCAAAAGAATGACATGGTTTCACAATTTGATGCGTAAATGTCTCCATCTGACTTTAAAAGAATAGTGGATGAGTAAGCTACTTAATTAGTATTTAATATAAATACATTCAAGTATTACATGTACTTCTGTCTAATATATACATGTAGTGCATACGTCGCATGGAAATCTGTACAAAAAAATCAAGAGGAAAGATGTACATCAACATTTTTTGAGATCAACGGTAACTATTAGATTTTGTTTTTAATTGATTTACAAATGTTGATTTTATTGAAAAAAAAAAATCAGTATTCAAATTGCTCATGAATAGGCAGCAGCTATGCTTGCAAACATGCATTAACAAAATCAAGAGTGGTAAGTAGGTTGTCTTTTTCTTAATTTTTAATCACTTGTATATGACTTTGTAAATAACTTTTTGTAATTAAATTGTAATTTAAAAGTATTTCAGTGCAATTAATGAAACTTTTTTGGGATTTTATTTTATTTTAAAAATATTGTGATTCTTGTCATATTAATAATTACTTTACAAAATTAGTTTTGTGAAAAAAATATAAAAAAATAAATCAAATAATTAATTAATTCAAAAAAATAACCGAAAGAGCTATCCAAAAGCCAAAAAAGGAATAAGGAAATCCCAAAAACGTTGACATCCACTCAAACCAATTAACCCGACTGATAATTTTATTAAAAAATAAAAAATAAAATTACAAAGGGTTCAAATAAAAAACAAACTCACCGGCCCCATTAAAGCGCCGAAAAACCCCAAAAGGAAAAAACCTCAAGGTGAAAAAATTTTTGGGAAAAAGAAAACAAACTAGGGAGAAACCACCCCAAAACATAGAAGAAGAACACACCACCTATGACATGAATCTAAAATTGCAATGACCCCCAAATCTCCATAATGAGACAATAATAATAATCCAAAAGATTATTTAACCACGTCACCTCCAGAGCCTCCACAAAAACCTTGGATAGACAATCTGCCATCCGAATCCTTTCCCAAAAAATGCGAGTCACCTGAAAATTGATCAAAGAGATAAAGTGTAAACAAGTAAACCATCTCGCATGACAAATCCAAGGAACCTATTCAAAACCCGAGGAAATCAAATTCACAACATACATAAAGTCACACTCCAACCAAATATGCAACCAATCCTTCTCCCTCACAAAATCCAAAGCACAAGTTATTGTTTCCAACTTAGCCATATATGCCAATTTAATACTAAGAGGACACAAGAAACATCCAAAAACCCGACTCTGTCTATCTCGAAAAGCACCACCTCTCCCTACAAGGCTAGGAGCACCATTGGATGCATCATCGATATTACACTTAATCCACCTACCAACCGGCCAAATCCAAGGCGCTCGAATAATCTAAGGAGCTGAGGGCCTCAACGCGAAACACCAAGCTAAGAAAAAAAAAAGTGAATCTGAAACAAAATTGGCAATAACACCCTTTTTCCATATTAACCTCTCTCATTGCTACACCAACTAAAACCATAGCCTTCAATAAAGGTAGCAAAGCATCATAATGAAAAGCTTGATTGCAAGCATGTCATCTAGTAGAGAAACCGAAACTAAAGCAGCAATCCAAAGATTAAACACCTGTAGGCTCATAACCAAATCAACTGCCCTAAAAAACAGATCTACAGGATCATAATCACAGGTAATAGAAAAACCAAATTGAGCAGTAAGGAAACCCTTCGGACCAGCTACAAAATGACAAGAAGTAAAGAGATGAGAAAATGTTTCCTCATGACACTTACAAATACAACACCGAGAAGGCAAAGAAAATCCAATCTTTAAAAAAACTTCATCAAGAGACAACTTTTTATTAAAAAGCCGCCAACACAAAAAAGACTTTGAAGGAGGGATGAAACTTCTCCGAATAAATCTGGACCAATGAGATGGAGAAATGGTACTTAAAAGAAGGCGGTAAACATCTTTCACCGAGAAGCTATCTAATGCGAATCCTAGCGGAATGGATCGTTCTACAATGGTTCAATGGTTTACGAAGTTGACCTCAACCCACAATCCAACGAGAGATTGGAACCTTGGTATGGAAGCTTGACCCGTTGTCTATAAGAAAGACAAGAACCTTGCTATAAACGCCACAATTAAAGCTTCGTTCTTTGATTGATAAGTTGGAAGTTTTTTCTTAGACAAACCAAAGAAGAGAGAAGAATAATTCTCAAATAATTGCAAAAATCTATTCTATTCATTATGCTGGCCGAAATTGGCCTTTTAAATAAAAACATTGTTGCCAAATATGGTTTTCTAAATAATCATCCCTAAAAGGAATAGAAAATAAAAGACTAATATATCCTTAATCAATAAACTAATTTACAAGATAATTCCAAATTCATTTACTTCTACTCTTTAATGCAGCTCAGCAAATTAATAAATGTAGACGTGCTAGGCCCATCCATAACTTCTTTGGCCTCTTTTATCAAATGCTTGTGAATATAAAGCTCCAAGACCTTCTTGAATTGCATGGCTCAATTACGTGTCACGGGACCTCCTGGATAGCTCAACCAATCGTATGGACCACCTCCTCTGTATGGCTCGATGTCCCCATCACTATCAGAAGCCGAGTGCTTCCAAACCAAAGTGTCATCCGAAGACAAATCCCCCCCCAACTTGCTCAATCGTCTAAGATATTAAAGGGAAAGAAATCTTGAAAAAAGAAAAAGGAAGAGCCCACTTACCCTCATCAGTAAAAAAAAAAGAAAAAACAAATGAATATGAAACTAGAGCCACATTAACATTTCTTCCCAGCAAAACTTTTAGAGGCGCTTCTAACCAATTATTCAAAAGGAATCGATCATGCAAAACTTTACCAATAATCTAGCAACAGTTAGGATAAATTATATCTAAAGCCACATAAACTGCATACCAAATGAAGTAAGTAACATAATAGGTCTTTCCCATAAATCTAGATAGAAGAAAAGAAAAAGCAAAATAGGGTTTACTCAACACTTTCCAAGCTAAGCTTCCCATCAAAACATTATTGATTAGAGCTAGATTTTTAACCCCTAAAAATCTAGATAGAAGAAAAGAAAAAACAAAAGAGGGTTTACTCAACACTTTCCAAGCTAAGCTACCCATCAAAACTTTATTGATTAGAGCTAGATTTTTAACCCCCAAAATCTCTAACTTAGAAGGAAGCTGACAAACATCCCAAGAAACCACAATAGAAGCTCATTTCAAAATAGAAGTAGTCTAGCTAAATTATGGATAGCCCTAGAAAGAGTAAGAAATAAAGTAGCCAACCATCTATAAACCATGAATGAATGAACTAACATAAAATTAAAAAGATAGAGCAGGACATCATAGGAAAAAACCTAACTTTTCCAAGCCTCAAACTGATGTAAAATCTTATCTGCAATAGTCTTGCAATAAGAAACTTTCAGAGCACCCTTGAAAAAAGGGACCTCTAAATAAGTAAAAGGCAAAGCCCCCCACCTTCATACCGAAAATACTCTATAACATACATCTCCTTACCGAAGACACTGAAGCCCCTAGAAATAGAAAGGATTTTTCCTAGTTGGCTACTTGCCTATAAAGAGCCTCATAGAGAGCAAAAGCCAACATAATTACCTTGCAAATTCTTTGTAGAACCTCTGCAAAATAATAACAAATAATCAACATAGAGAATATAAGAGATAGCAGTAGCTAACCGAGTAGAGGCCATAGGAACCATAGAATTCTGAGTCACCAAACTGGAAAGCAAATAACTAATATACTCTTCAGCCAAACAAAACAAAAGAGGGGAGAGCATATTACCTTTCCAAAACCCAAGAGAACAAGCAAAGTACCCAAAAGGAGAACCATTGAACAACAAAGAAATTTGGGCTAAATTAATAATGGCCACAATTCAATCACAAAACCGGTTAGAAAACCCAAAAAATCTCAAAGGTAAGAGCAAAAAAGGCCAACTGAGCATATCAAAGGCTTTCCTAATATCAAGTTTTAAGGTCATGTCATCTTCAAAGCTACATTTGTTAAGTATATTAAAGAAAGCTTGTCAGAAATAACCTTGGTAATGATCTTAAACAAGAAGTTGCCAAGCACATTAGGATGAAACTTTCTCAATGACATTTGCATCCTTCCTCTTTGGAATCATAATTAAAAAATTAGAATTAAGACCCAGCTGAATAAATCTAGAATCAAAGGAAAGCCGAACTGCCCCATCAGGAACAAGAGCACTATTCGGATCCATACTAAAAATTGTGTCTCGAATCTCATCAGCATAAAGGCAAGTAAACCATTATTATCCTCCAAAGAAACTAAAGAAGGATCAATCTCAACAACACACCCAAAATTAGGAGCCGGTAAAAAGCCATCCACATTAAAAAGGGTCTGATAAAAATCCAAAGCATGCTACTTAATTACCTCAGCATTCGAAGTAAGAAACCCATTAATTCAAAAAATTTCAATCTAAAATTAAATCAGATTAAGCGACATTATCATTCAACAAGTGTTTCCTTTTGTATAATATTAAGTATATTAAAAATTAAAAACAAAAATAACAATAGGTGACACTGATTGAGAAAGAAGTGTCTCATGTTCCTTACAATAGGCGACACTGGCCAAATGTATACAATGTCGCTTATTGTCTATTTAATTTTGATATTATTTTTCAATCATTTTAAAAAAAATCATAAAATATTTTAGTAATAAAAAAAATTGACCAAAATGTAATTATATAATAGAGACATCGTATGACGTGATACTGTCGCCTTATGTTGTCAATAGGTGACACAACATTCATCTATAGTGTCGCCTATTGTCTATATTACTTTTAAAATATTTGAAAAAAATTTAGATTAGGCGACACGGTTTCGTTGGTACAATCTCATCTGTTGCGTAAGAGATTAAGTGGCACTTCTCTAATTGTAAGAGTCGCCTAATCTCTTACCATTAGGCTGCATTTGGTTTCCAAATAGGTGACACTTGTCTTGTAACATCCCGTTTTAAGAAAATACTACAAATTTTCAAAGTTGACCAAGTTTGACCAGTTGACCATGAGTGGGCCCATGGTTGACTTTTGTGTGTGGATATGCTTGGGCTTTGCCAGTGGTACCGTTGTATAGAGCTAATCGATACAAGTTCCTAGACTGGTAGTACGATTGATTCAGGGCTAAGACCGTGAAGTTATGGTTAAAATAGTGTGAAGGGCATTTTGATAATTTTGCAAGGCTGACATTAAAAGAGTGAGAAATGACTAAATTGCCCTTACCTCATCTTCTTAAATTTTCCAGGATCGTCTGAAGAGAGAGACACCCCCCCGACACAAGCTTCCCCGCGCAGCCCACCACTGCGCCCCTCCCTCATTCGCTGGCAACGACCATTTTCTAGCCAGATTGGGCCGGAAACTACCCAAAACTTGGAGCCGGCAGCCTTCTCTACCTACCCATGCCTGTGACAGCCCATGGAGCAGCCCAGTTTGCCAAAAAACATGAGAAACCCGGTTAGCATCTTGTCTGCGATCGCTGGATTCCGATGAGGAATCAGCCAACCCACCACCCGAGAAAGGTTGCCGTGTCGTCGTCTACCTTTCTCCTCTGAGTTCTGGCCGTGAAACCTAGTGAGTTACATAAAACTTGAAGAAACTGGCGAACCCGTTTCTCCTTCGGTCACCGGATCCCGGCGGTTTCCGGTTGCGGGGTTGGTCCTTTCCTTTTATTTTGGACCCCCTGAATCAGAATCCATCATCATTTCTCCCAAAATCCTCCTCAGTTGAGCGGTGTGATGGATTAGTGTTCGGCCATCACCAGCGGCAATTGGGCAAGATAAGTTGTTGATTATTTCCTGCACTTCTTGAGCTTATTTTGGAATATTTGTTAAGTTGATAATAATTTCTGAAGCAATTAAATTGGTGTGACTGTGAGGTGGTAATTTCAATTTGTATATGAATAGGTATAGCATACGAGGTTGTGACCGTGAAAAAGTCTGGAGAAAAAGTAGGAATTGTTGTTATTTGGGCATTTGAATTATATATAGATTGTATGTAATTCAGTTTTATATATAATTATATACTGTGTGATATGGATTAATTCTGTTGCATGTGAATAGTTAAAATTTGAATAGTTGGCATGATATTCATGTTTAAGCGCTTATAATTATGAAATACTTGATTTTGGATTTCTTTGAAATTGATTTTGCTATTGAAATTATGATCGGTTGCCAATGTGAGATAACTTGGGTTTGTGATTTATACTCTGAGTAGAGTGACTTGCTTGTGGTTTTAGAGTGTGAAATGTTTTGTGTTGTTTCTAGCTTTAGAATGAGTTGGCATGCTGGGATTATAATGATTTAATTGTGACTGTGATGTGGGCATCGAGCGCTCTTCTAGCATGGATGTTCGTGATAAGGACATTACGTTGCCAAGTGGACCAGTGACGCGTTCTCGAGCTAAGAAAATCAAAGAGGGAATGCTTGGACTTGTGAAAAGAATTATGGATGAAGATCGATTCAAGTTTCCAAATGATTTGAACACTTTTCAGAGGCCTAATGATGATTTAAGCATGTTGTCCAACCAAGGGATGAAAGTCGTAATGATGCTCGAGAGTTGCGGAGACGAAACGGCATCATTTTAAAAATAAACAACTTAGAATGGCAATTTCGTAATTTAGCTATTTTCGGATTATAATGGCAGTTTTGTAATTATTTCTATTTTCGGATTATTTTTATTTAGGATTAGTTTCCTAATTACTTTATGGTTTAGATTGATTCTTGATCTAACCCTAGTCCTTATATAAAGGGGGATCAAATTCTTTTGTAAGACATTTTTCAGATTTGAGTTTTTAATCAATTGAGAGAATTAAATTTCCTATTGCTCCCAGGAGTGTTCTTGCAAGGTGAGGAATCAATTTCTTCTTCTTGTTGCATTAGGAGTTGAATTATCTTATCAAAGTAGAAATACTTTGTGGCGATTATTCTTTTTTTTTCCATAGCCTTCTAATCCACGTTTTTAGATACAAGTTATCTAAGGGTTTGGTAGGGCGGGTTCTTGTTTTCCAATTATTGTTCAATATTTCTTGTGTGTTGGGGTTTCGGATTCTTTAATCTTGGGGTTCCGCATCAGACTGTAATTGAACTTTGTGTTTATTGATAACTGTTATGGAATATATGGAATATATTATATGTTTGTTTTTCTTTTACTTGGTGATTTTGCAACTGATTGTTGTTGATGATATGGAAATTGTGGAAATTGTGGAATACATATGGAGAAGATGTACAGTGATGTGGATGAGGATGGTTACGATGTTGATGAGGGTACCCTCGACCATATGAAAGCCTTTTAAACCCCATTTTCGCCACGATTCTTAAAGACCAAGGATCGTGATGACTGCACCCCATTCCCGCCATGATGCCTTGGGGCGAAGGATTGTGATGATGGTTACCCTTTACCTATATACCGTCACGATGCCTTGAGACGAAGGATCATGATGATGGTTATCCATCTGTGTGATATTAAATTGCTAAATTGTTAATGAAAAATGTATGATATGTATATATTACTTTGTTATTTTCTCTAGAATAAATGCATGCATATTCAAACATGTGTTTAAATAAATATTTTATTTATGGATTTAAAATAAATGGTTGTGAATATGTTCTTTTTCGTGTGACTCATAAATGCATGATATATATATGGTTCATGATTGCTTGGCGATGGATTATGCTGCCAAGTAGGGGTGTTATTTAATTGGGCAATAATTTATGCTGCCAGACTGTTTGCTTGGGCGAGGGATTATGCCGCCAAGCTATGGTTATTATCCTTTTAAATTGGTTTGAAAAGCTTCGATGGAACTAAAGGTGATTAAAATATGCTAAGTGAGGAATGTATGGTGTATATATTGATATTCATGCGTTTTACTTTGGTCAAGCTTCTTGATAATTGGCAGATTCTATCTCGGATTGATGCAGTGGAGAGTCAATTAGAGCATATATTTGTCAAGGTGATTATTTTAGAAATTGAATATTGGTGCGTATTTTGTATATGCGTAAGTATACGAATGTTATATTTGGTGCCAATATCCTTTAAGAACTACAGGTAGCTTGATCCATATTAAAAAGGGTATGTAGGCAGCTCAATTTATTTTTAGACTGAGTCTAGCTATGGAAAAATATAATTGATGTATTTATTTGAATGTTAAGTTATTTTACCGAGAGGTGGTTTTTGTATGGGAAATGTTTGTTGGTAGATTGGATAATATATAGGAATGCTTTTCCTTGCAAGATTGTAATTATATGTATTTGGGGAATGTAAAAAAAAATAGACGAAATGCTGCCGAAATTTTTAATAAAATTTATGGCAGTAGAGAAAAATTTTCAACTGTTGGTTTTCGTTATATTAATAGTGGGTTAGTGAAGATAAATGATTGCTTATTGGCTTAATAGAAATATTAATTCATGTAGGCAGGATTTAGGTGGATTGGGTCCTGTCATGTCTCATGTCGCCTAAGTAAAGGTAGACAACTCTTCTCTCGTATCGCCTTTTTCTAAGGAATTGTCACCTATATTCCTTTTGTTGGCCACTTTTAGTAACTGCTTGAAAGGTAACACTTAAATAAGTGTTGCATTTTGTGATAAGCGACATGTTATAGTATCGCCTGTTGGCTGTGAGCATATTTTGTATAGTGATGGTAATGTGGCAAACTATATAAATGATACATCAATTAATGATTTAAAAGTAAATAATCTAAGAAAATGCAGTAATCCCAAACACTTGTCATGCATGAATATTATCATGTCTCCCATTAGAAGTTGGGAGATTTTTTTTTAAAACTCTCATACACCTTAAAATTTATTTTATATAAGTTTTTACTGGAACGAAATACTAATCATGGCAGCCATAAGTTTTTAAAGGAGTATTGGCACATAATTGATGTCTATATATGGATCACAGGAATAAATTATTGATGTTGCATATGCATAATCTATTCTCGTATCTTATATATATAATATTAAAAAATATATATATACGGTCTGGTTCAGGTAAGGATATAGTTAATGTTTTAAGTTGACCATAAATGGACTTGATCATATCTACAACTATCGTTGGATTACATGTTACATCAAATACGTGTAATCTAATGACTATTAAAAATGCCCACTCATCCTCAACTTTTTTAAGTTGTTGATGTGGATATTTGTATTTTTTATCCGCACCATAGAGTTCATATATATATATATATATATATGCAGTTCTTCTACAATAAAAATATATTTATCTTCTAAAGTAAGAATAAAAACATGTTATAAAAAGGTGAACTTAATAAGGATTGTTAGATTGAAACCAACTGTCTAGAGGATTTTAAGAAATTAAATGTAAATAATTTGATGCGGGCATCATAGAGTCATATTCTAGCATTGGAGCAAAAGATGATGACATCATCTTACCTAGTAAACCAGTGATGTGTTCTCGAGTTAAGAAGATCAAAGAGAGAATGCTTGGATTTGTGAAGAGAATTATAAATAAAGATCGATTCAAGTTTCCAAATGATTTGAACACTTTTCCGAGTCCTAATGATGATTTAAGCATGTTGTCCAAGCAAGGGATGAAAGTGGTAATGATGCTCGGGAGTTACGGAGACGAAATAGTGTCATTTTAAAATAAGCATCTTATAATGGTAGTTTCGTAATTTAGCTATTTTGGGATTATAATGGCAATTTCGTAATTTAGCTATTTTTGGATTATAATAGCAGTTTTTGTAATATTTGCTATTTTCGTTTATAGGGTTAGTTTTCAGCCTTAGGATTACTTTCTTAATATTTAATGGTTTAGATTGATTCTTAATTTAACCATCATCCTTATATAAAGGGAAATCAATTCATTTGTAAGATAGATTTAAGTTTTTAATCAATTGAAAGAATTAATTTTCTTATTGCTCCCATGAGTGTTCTTGCAAGTTGAGGAATCAATTTCTTCTTCTTGTTGCATTAGGAGTTGAATTCTCTTATCAAAGTAGAAATACTTTGTGGCGATTATTCTTCTCTTTCCCTAGCCTTCTAATCCACGTTTTTAGATACAAGTTATCTAAGGGTTTGGTAGGGCAGGTTCTTGTTTCCAATTATTGTTACAATACTTCTTGTTTGTTTTGGGGTTTCAGATTCTTTAATCCTGGGGTTCCGCATCAATTGGTATCAGAGCATGGGTTGAGATAAGTACCTATCTATCTTTGTTTTCAATTTTTTTTTTTGTGTTTTTCGTTCATAATACTTTGATTCCCTTAAAAAAAAAACTTTGATTATTGATTATTTAGAATCTACTCTTGTTGAAAACAAGACTAGTGTGTTCCAAGTGAGGATAGTTCTTCTTCTACTTGTTGTATTGGGAATTGATCTTCTTACCAAAGGTATTTACTTTGTAGCAAATTTCAATTTCATTCTTTGCCTTCTAATTAGTGTTGCTAGATACAATTGTTATCTAGAGGTGCTATAGGGCGGGTTTTTACCTAGGGTTTTTTCCATATCATCTTGTGTGTTGGGATTACAGTTTTTTTAAGCTTGGAGTTCTGCATCATTTGGTATCAATTGATGCAGAACCCCAAGATTAAAGAATCTGAACCCCCAAAACACACAAGAAGTATTGTAACAATAATTGAAAACAAGAACCCGCCCTACCAAACCCTTAGATAACTTGTATCTAAAAACGTGGATTAGAAGGCTAGGGAAAGAGAAGAATAATCGCCACAAAGTATTTCTATTTTGATAAGAGAATTCAACTCCTAATGCAACAAGAAGAAGAAATTGATTCCTCACCTTGCATGAACAAGGAATTGATCTCCCTTTATATAAGGATTAGGGTTAGATCAAGAATCAATCTAAACCATTAAATATTAAAAAAGTAATCATAAGACTAAAAACTAACCCTAAAAACGAAAATAGCAAATATTACAGAATTGCTATTATAATCCAAAAATAGCTAAATTACGAAACTGCCATTATAATCCCAAAATAGCTAAATTATGAAACTGCCATTATAAGATGCTTATTTTAAATTGACACCGTTTTGTCTCCGTAACTCCCGAGCATCATTACCACTTTCATCAATTGCTTGGACAACATGCTTAAATCATCATTAGGACTCAGAAAAGTGTTCAAATCATTTGGAAACTTGAATCGATCTTTATTTATAATTCTCTTCACAAATCCAAGCATTCTCTCTTTGATCTTCTTAACTCGAGAACACATCATTGGTTTACTAGGTAAGATGATGTCATCAACTTTTGCTCCAATGCTAGAATATGACTCTATGATGCCCGCATCATTCCCTTCCTCTTCAAAAAGATTCGTTCTCAAATATGAATCCATATCGAAATGAAAAATATCAGAAACATTGAAAGTAGCGGACTCATTGTACTCACCTTGAAAGGCAATTTTGTATGCGTTGTCATTGACTCTTTCAATCACTTCGAACTTTGATTTCTTAAGGTTAGGAAACCTTTTCTTTCTTAAATATACCCAATCCCAATCTCCTAGTTTGAATATCCTTCATGTGTCATCGCATAAAACTTTTCCAAAGGGACTCAAAAGTTCCACATCCCTATCATATTTAATAGTTCTAGGCACTCCACACAATTTTGATTTCACATCAAAGTCCTGCAATAAAAAGACAAAAACACTAGGCAAATCGGGGTTAAGGTTAGTTTCACAAAGCAAAACCTCTCGAAACCTCACTAATAATATTGCTTTCTTGCCTAAGAATGCACTTTTGACTTATTTCTCTTTTGCATTAAAACTCTTTTTCTTTTCACTCATCTCACTTTTCTCTATTGCACTTTACTCTTTATTTTTCTTACTAGTGCAATCACTCACCACTAGGCCTTTATTTTTTTTATTTTCACTCTTGGCCTCTTTACACTCAATTTTTTATTTGTCTCACTTCCAAAATCCCCATGTTAACTTTTGGATAATTTCAATTGTTCAAGATACACCTCCATTGGAGATAAAGGTGCAAGTGTGACTTTCTTTTCATTATGCTCATGTCTCCTGTCTCTTGGTTCCTCCCTCCTTGGACGTCTCCTCATGGAATGATTTGAGACTTCATCATCCTCAGAACCCGATGGCTCTATATATCTAGTTCGCAACCCATCTTTCTTTGGGTTATTTGTGGCGGTCAAAAATACTTCACTTACCTTATCATTTAGCTCATCCATCTTCTTGTTCAACCTCCAAAATTCTTCTTTGAAGGCTTTGTAAAAGAGCTTAATGCCCAGTGTCATCTCCTTTTCGAGCTTTTCCTCATAATGAGTGGCTTCTTTTCCTTTTCTTCTTGACATCTTAATTTCTACAAGACAAGATTAGTAAAAGAAAATCCTTACTTCACTACCTCACGTGTTTCACTCTTTTTAATGGCAACTACGCTCGTGTTTCACACAATTTTGGCTTTTACCCTCAATGTGCTCACCACTCAAGCCTTTTACCACTCACAATCTTTAGAATCAAGTTGCACTTTAGAGTTAAACACAACAAATCAAAGCAAGAAAAACAAATAGCAAGTATCACAATCTCAAAACCTAACCAAAGAAAGAAAGTAGATCAAAAGAAAAGCAAAAATAATAATTAGGGTAATGGAAAGCAAATATTACCCTAAGCAAAAAGAAAAAAGATTAAAAAAAATTTGGATTTTTTTTTTAGATGCCTTTCGGACAGATCTGCCCAGGTGTGACCCCAGGTGCAACCCCAAGAGCCTGGTAGTGCGATTAGGGTTTTTTTATTTTTTTTTTTACTTCTTCTCTTTTTTGAATAAAAAAACTCAAATCAACAAGATAAAATAAGATGCACGAATCAAACACAACCATTTTTTTTCAAGGTAATAAAAGTATTATGAACGAAGAATACAAAAAAAAATTGAAAACAAAGATAGATAGGTACTTATCTCAACCAATACTCTGATACCAATTGATGTGGAACCCCAAGATTAAAGAATCCAAAACTCCAAAACACACAAGAAGTATTGTAACAATAATTGGAAACAAGAATGCTCCAATGGTAGAATATGGCATTATGATGCCCGTATCAAGAAATATTGAACAGTAATTGGAAACAAGAACCCACCCTACCAAACCCTTAAATAACTTGTATCTAAAAACGTGGATTAGAAGGCTAGGGAAAGAGAAGAATAATCGCCACAAAGTATTTCTACTTTGATAAGAGAATTCAACTCCTAATGCAACAAGAAGAAGAAATTGATTCCTCACCTTGCAAGAACACTCCTGGAGCAATAAGAAAATTAATTCTCCCAATTGATTAAAAACTCAAATCTGTCTTACAAAGGAATTGATCCCCCTTTATATAAGGACTAGAGTTAGATCAATAATCAATTTAAAACCATTAAATATTAAGAAAGTAATCCTAAGGTTGAAAACTAACCCTAAAAACGAAAATAGCAAAAATTACAAAACTGCCATTATAATCCAAAAATAGCTAAATTACGAAATTGCCAAAAATGCTAGAAGAGCGCTCAATGCCCACATCAAGTCTTATGACATGCAATAATAAAGTGCGCCATCAACCACAAATATGTTATCCCTACCCTTCCTAGTTCTAGGTAACCCAAAGACAAAATCCATGGATATATCAACACAAGGCTCATTCGGAATAAGCAAAGGTGTATCAAACCTATGTGGCATAGACATAGACTTGGCGTGTCTACATGCAATACATTTAGAACAACTTCTTTGAACATCTTTTTTCATATGTGACCAATAAAAGTGTTCAACTAAAACATCTAAAGTTTTATGCACACCAAAATGACCCATTAAACCACCACCATGTGATTCTCTAACAAGCAATTCCCTAATAAAGCAATTAGGCACAAAAATTCTAGAACCACGAAACAGAAAACCATCATGACTATAGAACTTATTAAGTGCACAATATTCACATGCAACATAAATATCTTTAAAATCACAATCACTTGCATACATGTCTTTCAACTGCTCAAAACATAACAACTTAGAAGTTAATGTAGTTATGAGAACATGCCTTCGAGGTAATGCATTGGCAACTACATCCTTTTTACCTTGCTTGTAGCATATCACATATGGAAAAGTCTCTATGAAATCAACCTACTTTGCATGTCTCTTGTTGATCTTTCCTTTACCTTTGATGTGTTTGAGAGACTTATGATCGGTATGAATTATAAACTCCTTTGGAAGCAAGTAATGTTGCCACACCTCCAAGGCATGAAGCAACGCATACAACTCTTAATCATATGCTGAGTACTTGAGTTGAGCTTCATTTAGCTTCTCACTAAAGTATGCAATGGGACGCGTTTCCTGCATCAAAATAACACCTATACCAATCCCAAAAACATCACATTCAACCTCAAACGTCTTATCAAAATTAGGTAAAACAATAATAGGAACAGAACATAACTCATCTTTTAAAGTTTGTAATGCATGTTCTTGTTCCTTACCCCATTTAAAACCTACATCTTTTTTGACAATCTCATTCAAAGAAGCAGCTATGGTAGAGAAGTCCTTCACAAACCTTCTATATAATTTTTGCTATATATCAAAATATCATCAAAATAGACAACCACAAACTTCACTAGAAAATCTCTTAAAACATGGTTCATTAATCTCATAAATGTACTAGGACCATTAGTTAACCCAAAAGGCATAACCATTTATTCACATAAACCATATTTTGTTTTAAATGCGGATTTCTACTCATCCCCCGGATTCATCCTAATTTGATGGTAACCACTCTTTAAATCTATCTTAGTAAATAAGCAAGCACTATACAATTCATCAAGCATATCATCTAACCTAGGAATGGGATAACGATACTTTATCATTATTTTTTAACTACTTCGCAATCAACACACATCCTCAATGTATCATCCTTTTTGGGTATCAATAAGACCGGTACGACACAAGGACTCATGCTCTCCCTAACATGACCCTTAGCTAACAACTCCTCCACTTGCCTTTTTAACTCCTTCGTTTCCTCATGATTGCTACGATAGGCCAGTCGATTTGGAATGCTTGCTCCAGGCACAAAATCTATTTGATGCATAATACCCCTTAATGGTGGCAATCTAGTTGGCATCTCTTCTGGGAAAACATAATCAAAATATGCAATAAAGAGACAAAAAATACTCTGCAAATCGAGGTTAAGGTTAGTTTCACAAAGCAAAACCTCTCGAAACCTCACCAACAATATTGCTTTCTTGCTTAAGAATGCAGTCTTGATTTCTTTCTCGTTTGCATAAAAACTCTCATGCGGAACCCCAAGATTAAAGAATCCGAAACCCCAAACAC
>QANX01006159.1:0-22084 GCA_003254975.1 Ochetophila trinervis
GGACATTCAGAAGCAATATGTCCTAACGCTTGACATTTAAAACGCTTTATCTCCCTATGTCTAGTAGTGGTAGTAGAAGAAGAAGAAGAATTAGGAGTACCTTTAGGTGTGCTGGCACTCTTATCCTTATTCTTGAAATCGAAGCTCTTCTTTTTGTCCTCAGGTTTCTCCCACTTTAAATTCCATTTAGAATTGGAATTTGAGAAGCTTCGAGTAGTCCCTTTTCTTTTAAGTTGCTTTTCCACCTTGATTGCCATGTTCACCAAGTCTTCTATCTCTACATATGGATGTAGTTCCACAGTGTCGGCAATCTCTCTATTGAGTCCACTTAAGAATCGAGCCATGGAAGCCTCTCGTTCCTCATCTATGTTGGCTCGGATTAGGAGCATCTCCATCTCCTTGTGGTACTCTTCTACCGTCCTTGTTCCTTGGGAGAGCCGTTGCAACTTTTGGTGTACCTTCCGGTAATAAGAAGATGGTACAAATCTTCTTCTCATAACCCTTTTCATCTCGCCCCAAGTTACAATTGGATCTTCACCATATCTCCTCCTAGTCTGCAATAATTGTTCCCACCAAACCAAAGCATAATCGGTAAACTCTACAGCGGCGAGTCTTACCTTCTTCTCATCGGAGTAGTTGTGGCAAGCGAAAATTAGTTCAACCTTGCTTTCCCACTCCAAATATACTTCAGCGCCATGTCTCCCTTTGAATGGTGGTATTTGCATCTTTATGGAGCTTATGTTGTCGTCCCTCATTTCTCTCGGCTCATGTCTCATAGCCCTTGGTTCCTCCCTCCTTGGACGTCTCCTCATTGAATGATTTGAGACTTCATCATCCTCGGAAACCGATAGTTCTATATCTCTAGTTCGCGAACCATCTCTCCTTGGGTTATTTGTGGCGATCATAGAGACTTCATTTACCTTATGATTTAATTCATCCATCTTCATGTTTAACCTCCGCAATTCTCCTGTGAAGGCCTTGTATAAGAGCTTCATGTCCGGTGTCATCTCCTTTTCGTGCTCTTCCTCGGAATGAGCGGCTTCTTTTCCTTCTCTTCTTGACATCTTAGTATCTACAAGATAAGATTAGTAAAAAGAAAATCCTTACTTCTCTCCCTCACTCTTTTTAATGGTAACTACGCTCGTGTTTTACACAATTTTGGCTTTTACCCTCAATGTGCTCACCACTCAAGCCTTTTACCACTCACAATCTCCAGAATCAAGTTGCACTTTAGAGTTAAACACAACAAATCAAAGCAAGAAGAACAATTATCACAATCTCAAAACCTAACCAACGAAAGAAACTAGATCAAAAGAAAAGTAAAAATAAGAATTAGAGTAATGGAAAGCAAATATTACCCTAAGCAAAAAAAGAAAAAGAAAAAACAAACAAAATTCGGATTTTTTTTTATTTTTTTTTTCAGGAATGCCTTGTGGACAGACCTGCCCCAGTGTGACCCAAGGTGCAACCCCAGGCGCCTGTAGTGCGATTAGGGTTTTTTTTTTTTTTTTTTTACTTGTTCTCTTCTTTGAAAAAAAAAAACCCTAAATCAACAAGATAAAAAAAGACGCATGGATCAAACACAACTTTTTTATTTATTTATTTCTTTTGGGAATCAAAGTATTATGAACGAAGAACACAAAGAAATTGAAAACAAAGATAGATAGGTACTTATCTCAACCAATGTTCTGATACCCATTGATGCGGAACCCCAAGATTAAAGAATCCGAAACCCCAAACACACAAGAAATATTGAACAGTAATTGGAAACAAGAACCCGCCCTACCAAACCCTTAGATAACTTGTATCTAAAAACGTGGATTAGAAGGCTAGGGAAAGAGAAGAATAATCGCCACAAAGTATTTCTACTTTGATAAGATAATTCAACTCCTAATGCAACAAGAAGAAGAAATTGATTCCTCACCTTGCAAGAATACTCCTGGGAGCAATAGGAAAATTAATTCTCTCAATTGATTAAAAACTCAAATCTTTCTTATAAAAGAGTTGATCCCCCTTTATATAAGGACTAGGGGTAGATCAAGAATCAATCTAAACCATTAAATATTAAGAAAGTAATCCTAAGGTTGAAAACTAACCCTAAAAACGAAAATAGCAAAAATTACAAAACTGCCATTATAATCCGAAAATAGCTAAATTACGAAACTGCCATTATCATCCGAAAATAGCTAAATTACGAAACTGCCATTATCATTCGAAAAATAGCTAAATTACGAAACTGCCATTATCATCCGAAAATAGCTAAATTACGAAACTGCCATTATCATCCGAAAAATAGCTAAAATTACTAAATTGCCATTCTAAGTTGTTTATTTCTAAAATGATGCCGTTTCATCTCCGCAACTCTCGAGCATCATTACGACTTTCATCCCTTGCTTGGACAACATGCTTAAATCATCATTAGGCCTCGGAAAAGTGTTCAAATCATTTGGAAACTTGAATCGATCTTCATCCATAATTCTTTTCACAAGTTCAAGCATTCCCTCTTTGATCTTCTTAGCTCGAGAACGCGTCACTAGTCCACTTGGCAACGTAATGTCCTTATCACGAACATCCATTCTAGAAGAGCGCTCGATGCCCACATCAAATAGAATCTATTCTTGTTTTTCAACAAGACTTGTTTGTTCCAAGTGAGGATAGTTCTTCTTCTACTTGTTGCATTTGGGAATTGATCTTCTTATCAAAGGTATTTACTTTGTTGGCAAATTTCAATTTCATTCTTTGCCTTCTAATTAGTGTTGCTAGATACAATTGTTATCTAGAGGTGCTATAGGGCGGGTTTTTACCTAAGGTTTGTTCCATATCATGTCATTGTGTTATGTTGGGACTAGGAAATGATAGATTCAGAGTTGACCAAGTGTTTGATGTACTCACCTCATTATCCATACCATCGTTTAATCTCCTAAATATAGGACAAGCTGAAAGGCATTTGTTGCTTAGCTTAAACATCTTATTATGAGAAGAGAGATATGTATATTAATTTATGCATATTCTTTTTTTCTAGTTTAAAAATATTTATATATTTATCTATTTATGTATAAGTAATAACTTTTTGTACTTTTTTACAAATATATAAATATGTATATACTTGTTGGTGCTAATTGTAGGAAATAATGAAACAACAGCAGCTAAAGGTAAAATATCAATTGCAATCGGTTCAAAACCTACTTCTGTGTCCCACTCATCACCAGCACATGTTAGTGTAGATGATGATACTTTTTACCATGATGAGTTATCATCAATAGTTACCAAGACAATCTACCACATGTTAAAGTGCTTGGACAATGCTGGTGATGGAGCTTGTTGGACAGCTCAACTGTTCAAAGGAATCCTAGAATGACATGCAAGATTTGGTCATTTCCAAGAATGACATTAGAGATTTTTGCTACATGCAACAAAAAACTGCTAACTGTATCATGTTATATATAAGGTAAGTACTCCAACTTAGTTTTTGTTTTTCTAAGTTAAGTATTTATTAACCCATATATCAACGCTTATATTTATTTTGGCAATATATATATTCACTTGTACATAAGCTTGATTGGCAAATAAAACGAAGGTATGTTTTGTTTTGTTTATCCAAGTAGCATTTCCAACGTAAAAATGAGAAATCTTGATGAGGGGATGATTAATTTAATGCGAGTCTTGGCGGATGCCAAGAAATCTCAACTATGGTTGCGTCCATATTGGTCCAAGTAAGTTTATACGTTAATTAGATATATTATGTTTTATGCACTGTACATTAATTTATGTATCTTATATGACTAATTTTTTTAATTTTTTTTAAAAGGACATTGGATGTTAGGTGTTGTTAACTTATATTTAGCAGTATCATTGATATTTGATTCTCTGGATCGGCAAACAAAATGTCTTGATTATATAAAACTGATCAATCAGTAAGTTATTTAATCATTATTTATTTTAATTACATAGAACTTCTATATAGTGTAAATTGTATATATATATACTATATATGCTATATATTTACAGTTCATGGCTCGCTTGGAATGTCAGAAAGACAGATAAATAAATGTGATTTTTTTTTCATTAACTGTATATACACGGTAATTGTCCAATAATATATTAACACTTTATTTTTTCAAATGTGTAGACTCCTATGCAGCCCGATAATACAAATTGTTGATACTATCTCATGCTGATAATGAGGGACATCATCAGGAAAAATGCAAAGACAGAGCAATTAAGTGAATTGTAATTACTAATTAACCTTAATTTTAATATGACATCGATATTTTATTTTAGTACTATCCTTTAAATTTATTAAAAATATTTTTTCTATGATTTGTTCCTTAATTAAATTGTTAATTTCATATGTGTAGTATAATGAAGTTAACTAGACACATGATGATAACAACCAAATTAGAGAAGAATGGATTGAAGATATGCTTTCATTTATTATATATTATAATTGCAATATATATCAATTAACAATAGCATATATATATATATATATATATATGTATTAGTTTTGCATATATAATATATTGATATTTAATTATTTGTATGCTTTAATTGTTATATGTATATTTTATTAATTATTAATATATTGTATTTTTGTGTACACATTTTTGTTTATTAATTTTTAATAAATAAATAATAATATTATTAAAATGAATTAAAGAAATAGATGATAATTAGTGGCGCTATTAAAGTGGCAAAACTTTCAAACAAACGATGCTTTAAAACACTACAAAAAAATGGCTTTCTTGATGGAAGCAAATTTGCCACAAGGCCTAGTATATGTGACCGAATCGTCTCTAAAACCACTTTATGTGATTGATACTAACCCGTCACACGCCTATCACAATAGACCTAATATAAAAGATTTAAGTAACCACTTACTGTTCTTCCGTGATAGAAAGTTGACATTGCGTGACGGTTCCAACAATATTTTTTCAATTATTTTTTATTTTAGTAATTTTTCTCACCTATTTTAATGTTAATATGGTGTATCTTCCATACAAACACATCCCATTGAATACGATCAGTAAATAATACAATTCAAATTGAATAAGTAGTCAAACAACACTTCGAAATTTTTTGTAATTAAGACATTTGATATAAAAGGTTCAAAAATTCTTCATTGAAGCACTTGTCCTATTACATGCTTCATTAAATTTTTTCCAATACAACTAGATGTGTCAAATTATAGCTTGTCCCACTTCCCCATGCCCCCAAATGAAAATGGTAGACTTGAAAATAAATTATTGTGAACTTAGGACACATATTTGGTAGTGTCTGTCTTGGCTTGATATACACACGCCTTCTGGACTTAAGTTCAATTCCTAGTGACTCATGCTTCAGGCAATTTATCATTCATACATGACCCCCATCCTTCACTAGATCAACCTGACATGACTATTATCCAAAAAAATAATATAATACTATTAAATAGAATAACAAAAGAGATTAACAATGAATATTTAGTAAACAATAGAAAATAACTATTGCATGGAAAAAAGTAGATAACTATAACTGAAAATCATATAACCTTCTAGATAAGGAATTTCTAGAAGCATATCTAGATATACCTTCTCAAGTGCAAGAATTGATGTGCGGGGATCTTTTTCAAAGGTTGGTGAAGCTTTTATTTATAAAGGTAAAGCTTCAATGATGTTTGTTGTGTTTCCAATGTAGGACTGCCTCCTTTTACAATTTCTATGCCACCCATTTATATTTGACTAAATCCAAAGCATTTTTATTTCCAACCAATATGGGACAATTACATTTTACCCAACCTCCAAAATAATATTTTACTAAATTAAAATATTAATTTGGAAAAATTAATATATGGTCCAAACATTGCACCCCTTTCTTTGTAATTTTGTTGAGTCAAATAAAACTTACAAAGCAAATAATATTCGACTGGATCTTTGCCAAAACAAATTAAGGGAGGTTTCAAATGTTACGCCATCCTCTCAGTCGACTTTTCAAACGCTATTTGTTGGGGGCTAGAATGACCTGGCTCATTTGTTGAAGACTTGGACCCTTCTGGAATTTCTGCCCTGACATCTCCGGTCTCGACGACATCTCTTTCCATCACGCTTGCTTGGTTAGGATGAGCTTCGAATGTCAGTGGCAGAATAATAACCATGCTGATGCCAACCTCATCCATATTTCCGAATTTAATCGTTAAAGCTTTGTCAGTTGAGAAAACTACCATATCTTCTTCCATTATATCCTCATTCCAGTCTCTCAAGCATGAGATCATCTTAGCGCTTTGCTTTCAGACCCAAACATTAAACCTCTTCTTTCGTGCTGATACTTTCGATAAGGTGACGACGTTCTAAGTCAAAGTTGTAGCCAGTTTCTTCACATTTTCAGGTTTCCCTTCCGTACCACAGAGGTGTGACTCCAGTTCCTTCAACACATTATCATCTTGTTTGTTCCCTAGTCAAGCTATTGTTATAGGCCTTTTTCTGATGGCCTTCTCACTAGTCTTTGCTTCCTCAACCGTTCTTTTCACCTCGGCATGCTGGCACTACATATGCCTCTTTTGAGTTTTGGTAGGTGGTTGATAAGACTCATATCCTGCTCAGTACTAGTGATCTACCTCTGTAACTGGTGACCTGAAAGTCTTTTGCTTCGCGATCTTCTGAGAAACCAATCTTGTTGGATGGTTTCTGGAAAAAGTGGCTTTGAGCTTTGGCTCACCTTGCCCCCTATGGTGTCGATTGTTCAGCTTCACCAGTCCATCCTGCTACTTTGGTCCCAGATGTTGGAAAATAGATTTTTTTCCTGTGGCTTTCTAGTGGTGGTTTCGACATGTTCAGGATTTCACTCACTGCTGGACAGCTCGTCCCTCTTTCCTTAACTTCATGCTTACATCGAGTACAAAGCACCTCAGAAGTTGATTCGGCCTTTTCGATTGAATACTCTCTTCTAATGACAGGACCCGACCCGCAAAGATCCTGCCTGCGTGACTTAATGTTGCCACTAAGCCACAAGCAGTTGTGAAAACCCGCTAAACAAAAATTTAAAAAGGGTAAGAATTAACAGACCGAAAGGTTTCACTACTGCCGGAGATTTTATTAAAAATTTCGGCAGCATTTCGGCTGTTTCTAACACTCCCCAAAAATGCTAAAAGCTACAAATCTGCAAGAAAAACCAGTCCTAAACCATAATTATTCTACCAGCACGCATTTCCCACACAATTAGATCACCAATTAGTACGTAACTCAACACTTAAACAAATATATTGTTTAAATACGGTGTAGCTGCACTCAGTTTAAAACTGAGCTGCCTACATACCCTTTCTACAAGGGATCAAGCTACCTGTAGTTCCAAAAGCATATTTACACAAATATGCTACAATCAACACATTCAGCGTTTAATTCAAAGAAAATACACAATAATTAAATTTCCACATATTAAGCATAAATGCCACACATCACCCACTAACCAAATTAATATCACAGACAATCACAAACAATTCATTTACAACTCGCACAAACACAATTTGTAATGATTAATACACAATAACATATAATATATATGCTCATCAAGCAAAATCATTCCCAAACACAACAATTCAATAAAAGTATTCACCGACCAAGTTCACAATTTCAGCTAATTTCAACACAATCAACCAGCAACTACTTATCTCACAATAGTTATATGCTTCCGTATACATTTCAAAGAACAGTTCACTCGATCGAATTCTCATAAATAAAGTCACACAATGATTACACCCAAATCCACATACGGAATCCAGTCGATTCGCAACAATCAACCCACATACACATTCAATTCCACATAACAATTCCACATAGCGATTAACACACCATTTGGCCCACACATATACGTGTTTAATTCACAAACCAATTATATAATGTATATATATTCCGAAACCGTTATTAATAATCCCGAAATCCAACCACACCATCAATTCTATAATTTCAGCACACCAATACATTCCACAGCAAACACCAAAACATCACCACACATATCTATATCACCAATTAACAATAGTTTCTATTTTAACAATTATTAACACCACAGTTCAAACCGGATAAATTCCAATACTCAGTTATAATATTCGAATTATATGTCAAAACGAAGCTTGAAAGGAGTAGATTACAACCGTAATTTTACCTCGTCCAACCACCGCCGGTGGTGGCCGGAAAAGGGCCAGAGAGCGGCGGTCGAGCACTCTCAAATCCTGCAGTCCACACGAGCGAGTTTCGAGACGAACGGAGGCCGGAACTAGCTTCGGGAGGTCCAAAATAGGGGGAAAGGACCACACCCACCGCCGGAAACACGCCGGAGTCCGGCGATCAGAGGAAAACGGGTCCGTCGGCTTTACAAATTTTTCCGGCGACATCACGGCGTTTCACGGCCCGAAAACGGTGGGGAAAGGGAGAGGAGGTCCCGGCGAACCTTTCCCGGCTAGTGGACCGGCCTGACTCCGCTGGAATCCGGCGAATCGCGAAAATGCAGCTGACCGGATTTCTCGCTTTTCTGGGCGATCTGGACCCATCACGGCGAGCCACCGGTGCCAAAGGAGAGAGGGGGTCGGCGGCGTCATTTCCCGGGTGATTTTCGGCTTGATCTGGCCGAAAATTGACCGTGGCTGGCGAAGCCGGGCGGTCGGAAGTCACTCGAAGGGGGGGGCTGCGCGAGAGGGGGGCTGGCCGTGCGTGTGCTGTGCGCCTCTCCTCCAGATCCTTCTGGATAAATTTGTTAAAGGCAGGGGCAAAATAGTAATTTTGCCCTGCCACAGCAAAATTACCAAAATGCCCTTCATGTTATTTCAGCCATAACTTCTCGGTCTTAACTCAGAATTGAGCGTACTACTAGTTTACGAACTCGTATCGACTAGCTCTACGCACGGTACTACGGTCAAAACCATAGCACGCTCACACAAAAAGTCAAACCCGAGCCCTTCCTTGGTCAAACTTGGTCAACTCGGTCAACTTTGAGAAATTTCAATAATTTCCCCGGGACGGGGTGTTACATCTAAGATTGACATCTCTCTTCCAAACTTTTCTAGATAACGTTTTTCACATAACCACCCTAACTCTGGGTTTTGTCAAATATGAGATATTGGCCAGAACTATGTTCACTTTCACTGATGGGAAAGGATTACTATCCACTTCCATTATCTTTTTCCCTTTCATTGGGAACTTCAATGTCTCCTTGATGAAAATCCTAGCGGGATGGATAGTTCTACAATGGTTCAATGGTTACGGAGTTGACCTCAACTCACAATCCAACGAGAGATTGGAACCTTGGTATAGAAGCTTGAACCGTTGTTTATGGGAAAGACAAGAACCTTGCTATAAATGCCAAATCAAAGCTTCGTTATTTGATTGATAAGTTAGATTTTTGTTATTTAGACAAGCCTCAGCGTGAACTAGAAGAACAAAAGAGAAGAGAAGAATGATCCGCAAAATAATTGCTAAAATATATTGTATCTTATTGCTAGCCAAATTTTTGGCCTTTTCAATAGAAAAAGATTGTTTGCCAAATATGGTTTCCTAAATATTCAACCCTAAAAATTATGGAATAATCCCAAAAAAGAATAGGAAATAAAGACTAATGTACCCTTAATTTATAAGCCAAATTACAAGATAATTTTAAGCCCATGTACGCCTACTCTTTAATGTAGCTCAACAAATTAATAAATGTAGACATCCTAGGCCCATCCATAGCTTCGCTGGCCTTTTTATCCAATGCTTGTCGAATATAAAGCTTCAAAGCCTTCTTGAAATGCTTGGCTCGATTACGTGTCACGAGACCTCCTAGATGGCTCAAACTATCATATGGACCACCTCCTCTATATAGCTCGATCTCCTCATCATTCCTTCCCCCTTTTGAAGGATTTGTCCTCGAATCATCACCTACTTCAAAAGGAGAGAGATCAGACACATTAAAGGTACAACTAACATCATACTCAATGGGAAGATCAATCTTGTAGGCATTGTCATCAATCTTGTAGGAATTTATCACAGCAAGGCCAAGATAAATTCTTATTTATCTTGTTCTTTGTTTTTCTTTTTTAGAGTCTTTGATTATCTTATTGTTTTCCACGTGTTTTTCTCTTTGTTCTTGAGTTCTTCTTGTTCTTCATTGTTAGGTGTTTTAGAGTACCGAAAAAAAAACAAAAAAAAAACAATAAAAAATCGTACAAAAAAAAAGAGAGAAGAAAAAAGAAAAAGAAGAATCTGGTTATAGACATAAAAAAAAATCGTAGCAAAAAAAAAATGTTGGAATATTGAGATTGGTTGCTTACAAATTAGGAAAGTTACTTATTCCTAATTGATTTCTAATTTTTATATTTCCTAGTTTTCTTATTTTCTTACTTTCCTATTCTCATAGTTTCTTATTTTCATACTTTCCTGATCTAAATTTGTTTAGTTTCCTATTCTCATTGTGTTGATTTTATAGAGTAATTATTATTTGTTTCATTACTCTTTTGTCCTTTTCTTTTGTGCCAATTTTGCTCCAGATTTGAACTTGCTTTTATTGTTAGGTTTTAAGTTTGAAATTTGCTATTTTAGTTTTATATTTTTGTTTAAGATAATTGGTTCTGAAGTGCAACTGGGTGAACAAGACTTGAGTGGTAAAAGGATTGTGATGCGGAACCCCAAGATTAAAGAATCTGAAACCCCAAACATACAAGAAATATTGAACAGTAATTGGAAACAAGAACCCGCCCTACCAAACCCTTAGATAACTTGTATCTAAAAACGTGGATTAGAAGGCTAGGGAAAGAGAAGAATAATCGCCACAAAGTATTTCTATTTTGATAAGATAATTCAACTCCTAATGCAACAAGAAGAAGAAATTGATTCCTCACCTTACAAGAACACTATTGGGAGCAATAGGACAATTAATTCTCTCAATTGATTAAAAACTCAAATCTGTCTTACAAAAAAATTGATCCCCCTTTATATAAGTACTACGGTTAGATCAAGAATCAATCTAAACCATTAAATATTAAGAAAGTAATCCTAAGGTTGAAAACTAACCCTAAAAACAAAAATAGCAAACCTTACAAAACTGCCATTAGAATCCGAAAATAGCTAAATTACGAAACTGCCATTATCATCCAAAAATAGCTAAAATTACGAAATTGCCATTCTAAGTTGTTTATTTTTAAAATTACGCCGTTTTGTCTCCGCAACTCTCGAGCATCATTACGACTTTCATCCCTTGCTTGGACAACATGCTTAAATCATCATTAGGCCTTGGAAAAGTGGTGAGCATATAGAGGGTAAAAGCCAAATTTGAGTGAAACACGAGGGTTTACCATTTTTGAGTTAAACAGGTAAGGGAGTGTGTAAGAATGTCTAAAAGAGACGGAAAAGGAGTTTCTACTTCGGAAGAAGAGCAAGTGGCAACACCGGATCCAAAGCTCTTACAACAATCTTTGGAGGGTGAGTATAGAAGGATGGAAGAGAGATTGTGATGTGGGCATCGAGCGCTCTTCTAGAATGGATGTTCGTGATAAGGACATTACGTTGCCAAGTGGACCAGTGACGCGTTCTCGAACTAAGAAGATCAAAGAGGGAATGCTTGGACTTGTGAAAAGAATTATGGATGAAGATCGATTCAAGTTTCCAAATGATTTGAACACTTTTCCGAGGCCTAATGATGATTTAAGCATGTTTTCCAACCAAGGGATGAAAGTTATAATGATGCTCGAGAGATGCGGAGACGAAACAACGTAATTTTAAAAATAAACAACTTAGAATGGCAATTTCGTAATTTTAGCTATTTTTGGATGATAATGGCAGTTTCGTAATTTAGCTATTTTCGGATTATAATGGCAGTTTTGTAATTTTTGCTATTTTCGTTTTTAGGGTTAGTTTTCAACCTTAGGATTACTTTCTTAATATTTAATGGTTTAGATTGATTCTTGATCTAACCCTAGTCCTTATATAAAGGGGGATCAATTCTTTTGTAAGACAGATTTGAGTTTTTAATCAATTGAGAGAATTAATTTTCCTATTGCTCCCAGGAGTGTTCTTGCAAGGTGAGGAATCAATTTCTTCTTCTTGTTGCATTAGGAGTTGAATTATCTTATCAAAGTAGAAATACTTTGTGGCGATTATTCTTCTCTTTCCCTAGCCTTCTAATCCACGTTTTTAGATACAAGTTATCTAAGGGTTTGGTAGGGCGGGTTCTTGTTTTCCAATTATTGTTCAATATTTCTTGTGTGTTTGGGGTTTCGGATTCTTTAATCTTGGGGTTCCGCATCAGATTGACTTCTAGGATGGAAGAAACATTGAAGTCTAGGATGGATGAGATGATGGAGCAAATGAGGGAGATGATCATGGCCATATCCAATACTACTAGAAGGGAAGGAACACGACCCAGGAGACAAGAAGTAATTGTTTCCGAGGAAGAAGAGTATGAAGTCCAAACTATAAGGAGAAGACCTAGGAGAGAGGAGCCAAGAGGATGAATGGATGACAACCTAAGTTCCATTATGATGCACATTCTGCCATTTAAGGGAAGAAGTGAGGCATACTTGGAATGGGAAAAGAAGGTAGAGTTAATATTTGATTGTCACAATTACTCTGAGGAGAAGAAGGTTAAACTAGCCGCAGTAGAGTTCACCAACTATGCTCTAGTTTGGTGGGAGCAACTTATACAGTCAAGGAGAAGGTATAGAGAAGATCCGGTCTCAACTTGGGATGAGATGAAGAGAATTATGAGGAAGAGATTTGTACCATTCTATTACTATAGAGAGCTTCATCAAAAGTTGCAGAGACTCAGACAAGGGTCTAAGTATATAGAGGAGTATTACAAAGAGATGGAGATGATTATGATAAGGGCCAACATTGAAGAGGATAGAGAAGCTACAATGGCGAGATTTCTAAGTGGGATGAACAAAGATATTGCCAAGGTGGTGGATCTACATCCATATGTAGAGATGGAAGAAATGGTCAACACGGCTATTAAAATGGAAAAGCAATTGAGAAGTGAATGGTCATCAAAAGGGTTTTCAAGCTCCAATTCGAAGTGGGGTTCCAACTCGAAGTGGAACAAATATGATGACAAGAAGAGAGAGAAGCACTTGGAGACCAAAAAGAAAATTGGAGATGTATCCAAGTTCATGGATAAGAGTGAAAACCCAACAATAGGAACTTCTAATCCTAATACTACTAGTACTTCTAAACATTGGGAAATAAAATGTTTTAAACGTCAAGGGTTTGGGCATATTGCTTCCGAATGTCCAAATAGGAAAACTATGTTGATGAGGGGTAATGAAGTAATGTCGGAGTCTGAGTCCGATGAGGAAAGGCCACCAATAAAGTATGATTCTAGTGAGGATGAGGATGTAGAGTATCCCGTGGTTGGAGAGTCCCTAGTTATTATGAGGGTTTTAAATTTGAAGGTGAAGGAAGAGGGACTAGAACAAAGGGAGAATATTTTTCATACTAGATGTTTTGTGGGTGGTAAAACATGTAGTTTAATCATTGATGGGGGTAGTTGTGCTAATGTTGCTAGTACTACTTTGGTTGAGAAGTTGGGACTAGTATGTGAAAAACACCCTAACCCTTATAGGTTACAATGGTTGAATGACAGTGGGGAGATTAAGGTAAATAAGAGAGTGAAAGTTGCACTTTCTATTGGAAAGTATAGTGATGAGGTTTTGTGTGATGTAGTACCTATGCAAGCGGGGCATAGTTTATTAGGTAGACCATGGCAATCCGATAGGAGGACTATCCATGAAGGTTTTAAGAATAGGTATTCTTTTGAGCACAATGGAAAGAAAGTCACACTTGCACCATTATCTCCAAAAAAGGTGTATCTTGAACAATTGAAACTATCCAAAGTTTCCCATCGGGATTTGGGAAGTGAGGCAAATAAAATAATTGAGTGTAAAGAGGTCAAGATTGAAAAGAATAGAAATAAAAGCCCAATGGTGAGTGATTGCACTAGTAATAAAGAGGAAAGTGCAAGAGAGAAAAGTGAGAAGAGTGAAAAGAAAAAGAGTTTTTATGCAAAAGAGAGAGAAATCAAGAGTGCATTCTTAGGCAACAAAGCAATATTATTGGTGAGGTTTCGATAGGTTTTGCTTTGTGAAACAAACCTTAACCCCAAATTGCCTAGTGTTTTTGTCTCTTTATTGTAGGATTTTGACGATGTTTTCCCAGAAGAGATGCCGACTGGATTGCCGCCCGTGAGAGGTATTGAGCACCAAATAGATTTTGTACCTGGAGCAAGCATTCCAAACCGACCAGCCTATCGTAGCAATCCCGAGGAAACAAAGGAGTTACAAAGGCAAGTGGAGGAGTTGCTAGCAAAGGGTCATGTTAGGGAGAGCATGAGTCTTTGTGCTGTACCGGTCTTATTGGTACCCAAGAAGGATGACACATGGAGGATGTGTGTTGATTGTCGAGTAGTGAATAAAATAACGGTAAAGTATCGTAATCCCATTCCTAGGATAAATGATATGCTTGATGAATTGCATGGTGCTTGCTTATTTACTACGATAGATTTAAAAAGTGGTTACCATCAAATTCGGATGAAGCAAGGGGATGAGTGGAAAACTGCTTTTAAAACAAAATACGGTTTATCTGAATGAATGGTTATGCCTTTTGGGTTAACTAATGCTCCTAGTACATTTATGCAATTACTGAACCATGTTTTAATGGAATTTCTAGGAAAGTTTGTGGTTGTATATTTTGATGATATTTTGATATATAGCAAAAGTTTAGATGACCAAGTGATGCATGTTAGCCAAGTGCTAGATGTGCTTAGAAAAGAGAAATTGTATGCTAACCTTAAAAAGTGCACATTTTGTATAGATAGGCTTGTTTTTTTTGGTTTTGTTGTGTGTGCACAGGGTGTTGAAGTAGATGAAGAGAAGATCAAGGCTATCAAGTAATGGCCTTCACCTAAGAACGTGTATGAGGTAAGAAGTTTTCATGGTTTAGCTGGCTTTTATAGAAGGTTTGTGAAGGACTTCTCTACCATAGCTGCTCATTTGAATGAGATTGTAAAAAAAGAGGTAGGTTTTAAATGGGGTAAGGAACAAGAACATGCGTTTCAAACTTTAAAAGATAAGTTTTTTTCGGTTCCTATTCCTGTTCTACCTAATTTTGATAAGATGTTTGAGGTTGAATGTGATGCTTCTGGGATTGGTATAGGTGCTATTTTGATGCAGGAAAAACGTCTCATTGCATACTTTAGTGAGAAGCTAAATGGAGCTCAACTCAAGTACTCGACGTATGACAAGGAGTTGTATGCACTATTTCGTGCCCTGGAGGTGTGGCAACATTATTTGCTTCCAAAGGAGTTCGTGATTCATACCGATCATGAGTCTCTCAAACACATCAAGGGACAAGGAAAGCTCAACAAGAGGCATGCAAAGTGGGTTGAGTTCATAGAGAGTTTTCCATATGTGATATGCTACAAGCAAGGTAAGGAGAATGTAGTAGCTGATGCATTATCTCGAAGGTATGTTCTCATAACTACATTAACTTCTAAGTTGTTAGGTTTTGAGCAATTGAAAGACATGTACGCAAGTGATTCTGATTTTAAGGATATTTATGTTGCATGTGAACAATGTGCATTTAATAAGTTCTATAGACATGATGGTTTTCTGTTTCGTGGTTCAAGAATTTGTGTGCCTAATTGCTCTGTTAGAGAATTGCTTGTTAGAGAATCACATAGTGGTGGTTTAATGGGTCATTTAGGTGTGCACAAGACTTTAAATGTTTTAGTTGAACACTTTTATTGGCCACATATGAAAAGAGATGTTCAAAGAATTTGTTCTCAATGTATTGCATGTAGACATGCCAAGTCTAAGTCTATGCCACATGGGTTATATACACCTTTGCCTATTCCTAATGAGCCTTGGGTTGATATATCCATGGATTTTGTCCTTGGATTACCTAGAACTAGGAAGGGTAGGGATAGCATATTTGTGGTTGTTGATAGATTTTCTAAGATGGCACACTTTATAGCATGTCATAAGACTGATGATGCTACAAATATTGCGGACTTGTTCTTTAGGGAGGTTGTAAGATTGCATGGAGTGCCTAGAACTATTGTGTCTGATAGGGATGTGAAATTTTTGAGTCACTTTTGGAGAGTTTTGTGGGGTAAGTTAGGTACTAAATTGTTGTATTCTACTACTTGTCATCCACAAACCGATGGTCAAACAGAGGTGGTTAATAGGACTCTAGGTACTTTGTTCGTGCTATTGTTGGTAAGAATTTGAAAACTTGGGAAGATTGTTTACCTTTTGTTGAATTTGCATATAAAAGAAATATTCATTCTTCTACAGGTTTTTCACCATTTGAGATTGTGTATGGTTTTAATCCTTTAACTGTGTTGGATTTGATGCCTTTACCTTTGAGTGAGATTGCTAGCTTAGATGGACAAAAGAAGGCGGATTTGGTTAAGACTATACATGAGAAGGCGAGGTTGCAAATTGAGAAGTGTAACCGTCTAACTGTTCAAAAAGTAAATAAGGAGCGAAAGCAAGTGATATTTGAACCAGGAGATTGGGTTTGGGTACACATGGGGAATGATGCGGGCATCATAGAGTCATATTCTAGCATTGGAGCAAAAGATGATGACATCATCTTGCCTAGTAAACCAATGGTGCGTTCTCGAGCTAAGAAGATCAAAGAGGGAATGCTTGGACTTGTGAAAAGAATTATGGATGAAGATCGATTCAAGTTTCCAAATGATTTGAACACTTTTCCGAGGCCTAATGATGATTTAAGCATGTTGTCCAACCAAGGGATGAAAGTCATAATGATGCTCGAGAGTTGCGGAGACGAAACGGCGTAATTTTAAAAATAAACAACTTAGAATGGCAATTTCGTAATTTTAGCTATTTTTGGATGATAATGGCAGTTTCGTAATTTAGCTATTTTCGGATGATAATGGCAGTTTTGTAATTATTTCTATTTTCGGATTATTTTTATTTAGAGTTAGTTTTTAGCCTTAGGATTACTTTCCTAATTTCCTTAGGATTAGTTTCCTAATTTTCTTAGGATTAGTTTCCTAATTACTTTATGGTTTAGATTGATTCTTGATCTACCCCTAGTCCTTATATAAAGGGGGATCAATTCTTTTGTAAGGGAGATTTGAGTTTTTAATCAATTGAGAGGCGATGGACCTTTTCAAGTTCTCTTGAGGATCAATGACAATGCATACAAAATTGATCTTCCAGGTGAGTATAATGTGTTTGCATCATTCAATGTTGCTGATCTTTCTCCTTTTGACATGGATGCAGATTCGAGGATGAATCTTTTTGAGAAGGGAGGGAATAATATTGGCATCGAGTGCTCTTCTAGAATGGATGTTTGTGGTGAAGACATTGTGCTACCAAGTGGACCAGTGATGCGTTCTCGAGCTAAGAAGATCAAAGCGGGAATGCTTGGACTTGTGAAGAGAATCATTGATGAAGATCGATTCAAGTATCCACATGATCCAAACACTTTTATGAGGCATAATGATGATTTAAGCATGATGTCCAATCAAGGAATGAAGGTGGTAATGCTGCTTGGGAGTTGCAAAGACGTAACGACGTAATTTTAGCTATTTTCAGATTACAATGGCAGTTTCATAATTTAGCTATTTTCGGATTATAATCGTAGTTTCGTAATTATTGCTATTTCCATATTATAATGGCAGTTTCGTACTTATTTCTATTTTCAGATTATATTTATTTAGGGTTAGTTTTTAGCCTTAGGATTACTTTCCTAATTATTTTATGGTCTAGATTGATTCTTAACCTAACCCTAATATCTATATAAAGGGGATAGCTTGTTAAAAACAACTTTGGATTATTGATTATTGAGAAATCTACTCTTGTTTCCAACAAGACTTGTGTGTTCCAAGTGATGATAGTTCTTCTTCTACTTGTTGCATTGGGAATTGATCTTCTTATCAAAGGTATTTACTTTGTGGCGAATTTCAATTTCATTCTTTACCTTCTAATTAGTGTTGCTAGATACAATTGTTATCTAGAGGTGCTATAGGGCAGATTTTTACCTAGGGTTTGTTCCATATCATCTTGTGTGTTGGGATTACAGTTTCTTTAAGCTTGGGGTTTCGCATCAACGTGGAATGGACCATCGCCACGTGGCAATAGCTTAGAACACCGCTATTCTGGGAACCTCTCCTTACGCATATGCAACCAAACCCAATCACCTGGTTCAAACATAACCTTCTTTCTTCCCTTGTTGGCTTGATTAGCATATTGCTCGGTTTGCTTCTCTATGTGCTGTCGTGTCTTCTCATGCAATTGCTTGACAAATTCAGCTTTTTTTGCACCATTTAAATTCACTCTTTCATCAATAGGCAAATAAGTCAAATCCAAAGGAGTTAAAGGATTAAAGCCATAAACAATTTCAAATTGAGTAAATTTAGTAGCAAAATGCATGTTTCTATTATATGAAAACTCAACATGCGGCAAACACTCCTTCTAACTTTTTATGTTCTTTTTTATTAATACACGTAACAAGGTAGACAAAGTTCTATTAACTACCTCAGTTTGACCATCAGTTTGAGGATGACAAGTTGTAGAAAATAAGAGCTTTGTACCTAGTTTCTTCCACAAAGTTCTCCAAAAATAACTCAGAAACTTAGCATCTTTATTGGGCACAATACTCTTAGGCATGTTGGGCAACCTAATAAATCTGCCACATGCGATGCATCATCGATTTTGCTACAAGGTATAAAATGTACCATTTTAGAGAACCGATCAACGACCACAAATATGGAATCCATACCCCTCATAGTCCTTGGCAATCTGATGCGGAACCCCAAGCTTAAAGAAACTGTAATCCCAACACACAAGATGATATGGAACAAACCCTAGGTAAAAACCCGCCATATAGCACCTCTAGATAACAATTGTATCTAGCAACACTAATTAGAAGGCAAAGAATGAAATTGAAATTCGCCACAAAGTAAATACCTTTGATAAGAAGATCAATTCCCAAATGCAACAAGTAGAAGAAGAACTATCCTCACTTGGAACACACAAGTCTTGTTGAAAACAAGGAAAGATTCTATTTAATCAATAATCAAAGTTGTCTCTTACAAGCTAGTAACCCCCCTTTATATAGAGACTAGGGTTAGGTTAAGAATCAATCTAGACCATAAAATAATTAGGAAAGTAATCCTAAGGCTGAAAACTAACCCTAATTAAATAAAATACGAAAATATCAAATATTACAAAACTGCCATTATAATCTGGAAATAGCAATAATTATCAAACTGCCATTATAATCCGAAAATAGCTAAATTACGAAACTGCCATTGAAATACAAAAATGGCTAAAATTATGTCGTTTCGTCTTTGCATCTCCCGAGCATCATTACCACCTTCATTCCTTGCTTGGACATCATGCTTAAATCATCATTATGCCTCATAAAAGTGTTTGGATCATGTGGATACTTGAATCGATCTTCATCAATTATTCTCTTCACAAGTCCAAGCATTCCCGCTTTGATCTTCTTAGCTCGAGAACGCGTCACTGGTCCACTTGGCAGCACAATGTCTTCACCACGAACATCCATGCTAGAAGAGCGCTCGATACCCACAACACAATCCTAAGATAAAATCTATGGAAATATCAACCCAAGGATGAGTAGAAATCGTAAACAACCCATGTGGTTTAGTGGTAGACTTATCTTGCCGACAAGTAATGCATTTCTCACATATTCTCACCACATCTTTTTTCATGTGTGGCCAATAAATATGTTCATGCAAGACCTCATATATTTTGAAGACACCAAAGTGACCCATCAACCCACCACTATGTGCCTCTCTCCTAAGTGACTCTCTAAGTGAACACCTAGGCATGCATAACTTGTTTTCATGAAATGAAAACCCCTCATGCCTATAAAATTTACCAAAATATGCTTTTTCACATTCGCTAAAGATGCTACCAAAATCGTCATCATGTTCATATAATTCTTTAATAAGCTCAAACCTTAAACATTTAGCATCTTGATGTGGGTATCGAGCGCTCTTCTAGAATGGATGTTCGTGATAAGGACATTACGTTGTCAAGTGGACCAGTGACGCGTTCTCGAGCTAAGAAGATCAAAGAAGGAATGCTTGGACTTGTGAAAAGAATTATGGATGAAGATCGATTCAAGTTTCTAAATGATTTGAACACTTTTTCGAGGCCTAATGATGATTTAAGCATGTTGTCCAAGTAAGGGATGAGAGTCGTAATGATGAAACGATATCATTTTAAAAATAAACAACATAGAATGGCAATTTCGTAATTTTAGCTATTTTTAAGATGATAATGGCAGTTTCGTAATTTAGCTATTTCATATGATAATGGCATTTTCGTAATTTAGCTATTTTCAGATTATAATGGCAGTTTTGTAATTTTTGCTATTTTCGTTTTTAGGGTTAGTTTTCAACCTTAGGATTACTTTCTTAATATTTAATGGTTTAGATTGATTCTTGATCTACCCCTAGTCCTTATATAAAGGGGGATCAATTCTTTTGTAAGACAGATTTGAGTTTTTAATCAATTGAGAGAATTAATTTTCCTATTGCTCCCAGGAGTATTCTTGCAAGGTGAGGAATCAATTTCTTCTTCTTGTTGCATTAGGAGTTGAATTATCTTATCAAAGTAGAAATACTTTGTGGCGATTATTCTTCTCTTTCCCTAGCCTTCTAATCCACGTTTTTAGATACAAGTTATCTAAGGGTTTGGTAGGGCGAATTCTTGTTTTCAATTACTGTTCAATATTTCTTGTGTGTTTCGGGTTTCGGATTCTTTAATCTTGGGGTTCCGCATCAATTGGTATTAGAGCATTGGTTGAGATAAGTACCTATCTATCTTTGTTTTCAATTTCTTTGTGTTCTTCGTTCATAATACTTTGATTCCCAAAAGAAATAAAAATAAAAATAAAAAGTTGTGTTTGATCCGTGCGTCTTTTTTTATCTTGTTGATTTAGGGTGTTTTTTATTCAAAGAAGAGAACAAGTCAAAAAAAAAATAAAAATAAAAAACCCTAATCGCACTATAAGCGCCTGGGGTTGCACCTTGGGTCACACTTGGGCAGGTCTGTCCACAAGGCATTTCTGAAAAAAAAAAATCCAAATTTTGTTTGTTTTATCTTTTTCTTTTTTTGCTTAGGGTAATATTTGCTTTCCATTACTCTAATTCTTATTTTTGCTTTTCTTTTGATCTAGTTTCTTTCGTTGGTTAGGTTTTGAGATTGTGATAATTGTTTTTCTTGCTTTAATTTGTTGGGTTTAACTCTAAAGTGCAACTTGAGTCTGGAGATTGTGAGTGGTAAAAGGCTTAAGTGGTGAGCACATTGAGGGTAAAAGCCAAAATTGTGTGAAACACGTGAGGGAGAGAAGTAAGGATTTTCTTTTTACTAATCTTGTCTTGTAGAAACTAAGATGTCAAGAAGAGAAGGAAAAGAAGCCACTCATTCCTAGGAAGAGCACGAAAAGGAGATGACACCGGACATAAAGCTCTTATACAAGGCCTTCACAGGAGAATTGCGGAGGTTAAACATGAAGATGGATGAATTAAATGACAAGGTAAATGAAGTCTCTATGACCGCCACAAATAACCCAAGGAGAGATGGTTCCCCAACTAGAGATATAGAACTATCGGTTTCCGAGGATGATGAAGTCTCAAATCATTCAATGAGGAGACGTCCAAGGAAGGAGGAACCAAGGGCTAGGAGGCATGAGCCGAGAGAAAGGAGGGACGACAACATAAGCTCCATAAAGATGCAAATACCACCATTCAAGGGGCGACATGACGCTGAAGTATATTTGGAATGGGAAAGCAAGGTTGAACTAATTTTCGCTTGCCACAATTACTCGGATGAGAAGAAGGTAAGACTCGCCGCTGTAGAGTTTACCGATTATGCTTTGGTTTGGTGGGAACAATTATTGCAAACTAAGAGGAGATATGGTGAAGATCCAATTGTAACTTGGGGCGAGATGAAAAGGGTGATGAGAAGAAGATTTGTACCATCTTCTTATTACCGGGAGGTACACCAAAAGTTGCAGCGGCTCTCCCAAGGAACAAGGACGGTAGAAGAGTACCACAAGGAGATGGAGATGCTCCTAAT